>CAUYSK010028326.1:0-176638 GCA_963575035.1 Avahi laniger | reverse complement strand
TACAGAATGGGAGAAAATATTTGCATGCTATACATCTGATAAAGGGCTAATAACCAGAATCTACACAAAACTCAAGCAAATCAGCAAAGAAAAAAATCAAACAACCCCATTAAAATGTGGGCAAAAGATGTGAACAGAGCTTTTCAAAAGAAGATATATTAATGGCCAATAAATATATGAAAAAATGCTCGATATCACTAATAATCAGAGAAATGAAAATCAAAACCATGATGAGATATCACCTAACCACAGTAAGAATGATTTTTATTAAAAAGTTCTAAAATAATAGATGTTGGCATGGATGCAGAAAGAAAGGAACATTTATACACTGTTGGTGGTACTGCAAACTAGTGCAACCTCTTTGGAAAATAGTATGGAGATTCCTCAAAGAACTGAAAGTATACTTACCATTTGACCCAGCAATCCCTCTACTGGGTATTTACTCCAAGGAAAAAGAGTCATTTTATCAAAAAGGCACTTGTGCTAATATGTTTATTGCAGCACAATTGACAATTGCAAAGATGTAGAAACAACCCAACTGCCCATCAATTCATGAGTGGATTAATAAAATGTGGTATATGTATACTATGGAGTACTATTCAGCTTTAAGAAACAATGGTGATATGGCACCTCTTGTATACTCTTGGATAGAGTTGGAACACATTCTACTAAGTGAGGTATCCCAAGAATGGAAAGACAAGCACCACATGTACTAATCATCAAATTGGTATTAACTGATCAACACATAAGTGCACATATAAGAATAACATCTATTGGATGTCAGGTAGGGGGGAGGAGGAGGGGGAGAAGGGGACGGATATATGCATACACCAAGAGTGCAATGCACACCACCCAAAGAATGGACATATTTGAAACTTGGACTTGGGGGAGTGCGGGGGCAAGGGCAACATACATAACCTAAACATCTGCACCCCCATAATATGCTGAAATAAAAAAAAAGAACGCTTTGAAAAAAAATGAGTTAATACCTTTTGCAACAATCTAGATGGAACTGGAGACCATTCTCTTAAAGGGAAGTATCGCAAGAATGGAAAAACAAACACCACAAGTACTCACTGTTAAATTAGAATTAACCGATCAGTACTCATGTGCACAGATGGAAGTAAAACTGAATGGAAATCATGTAGGTGGGAGGAGGGAGGTTAGGATGAGTGAAATCATATCTAATGGTACAATGTGCACTATCTGGGTGATGGGCACAATTATAACCTTGACTCAGGCAGTACAAAAGCAATCCATGTAACTAAAACATTTGTACCCCTGTAATATTCTGAAATTAAAAAATAAAATAAAATAGATTTTAAGCAAAATGTAAATTGAACTGTTGAAGGGCAGATGTAAAAGAGAAAATTGATTTTTTCCTATCTGCTGGGCTTATAAGATAGTTTGTAAAACATATTGCCCATATTCAATCTACAATGTTTTATTCCAGGTCATTGAAGATGGAATTTTTATAATTATAGTTTGTATAGATATGAATAAAGAAATAGTGTTGAACTGTGCCTTGATAACATCATGGCAATGATTTGCGATAAAATGATACGCATTTGCACCCATTGTTTGTGATCCTGCTGGTGAGCAAGACCTTCTGTGCAAAGAGAAATGAAAAGTTTAAATAATTTTCCAGTTTACTTAGTTTTAAATCAATATTAAATATAACAAGCAGAAAATCCAGAATTTGAAAGTCTTTTCATTTAGGTTACAAAAAAGTCCTCAAGAATATATGTATTTATTAATATCATTGGATACTTATTTAAAAGAATGTTCTGAGACATTTCAAAATAAACCAGAATGTATTACCTCATGATTTCTACTGTACATAATCACTTAGCCCTTCAGCTCTCCCCAAATCCCATTTAAATGATAGAATAAACATAAAAATGAGAATAAAACCAGATATTTCTGGAAAGTCAAAAACAATCAAAAGCAAATCAGAATATTAATGAGTTTCTGTAAGATACAATGCAAATGGAAGCTGACTAGTGGTAAAACTCCACAGAACTGAGGGACTTACAAGCTTATACAGGGAACAGAGAAAGCCTCCAAATAAGTAGATTTTCAGAGAAAGAAAAACATGAAAATATTCCAAGAATGACTGAGCAGCAGATAAGACAGCAATTGTCAATGTATTACAGTTCTAAGCTCATATTGAGTTAAAGGGCAATGAAACCGCTGCATTAGGATCCATTTTCATACCAGTTGCTATGGCATTTGCCCCAGGACCAAATTTAGCATCAGAATTTTTCAAAGGCAATGGGACATATGTGGAAGGACATTCACAGGCTGCAGATAGAGGGCACAGAGGAAGCAATAAGAACTCACAATTAGAAATCAAACTACTCATATATCCTACTTATCTGCATAAACACTAAAATCCAAATACCTATGATAGGAATCAGCGTTTACTGATTGTACTTAGCTTGTGCTGAGTAAATACTATCTGGCTACTAAAAGTAGTTAATCTAGACTCTTAATTAGAAAAAGCCAAGTATCAGTAAACGTTAGAAGTGTTTTAATAGCATTTAATAGTCTAAACAGAAGATATTTACTAACCTGAACAAATAGAAGTACTCCCCAAGCAAATAGAGTTAATAAAGGATACCAATATAATGATTATATTCAGAGATATAATATCCTTAACATGAGAATAATAATTTTAAAATAATTAGAACTATGTGGCTGAAATTTCAATAGAATAAATAATCCCCAAGGAAACAGAGATAAATAAGAGGCCAAATAATAAGATTTATAATAGAAATAACTAGCAAACTCATAGCGATACTTTAAAGTATAACATTTGTATCACAAGAAAAATAATTTTAAAATGATTGTTAAAATTTAAAATCTCATTAGGCAGAATAGCAGAATAGACATGACTGAAGATAATTTTATTGAGCTGAAGGATGGAGCTGAAAAATTTCCCCAGAATCAATGGAAAATGAAAATAGAGTAAAAAATATAAAAATACACAGAAAATACTAAGGCCAGATGCAGGAAACTCAATAGCACTATATTTATTCCAGAAGATGATTAAAAGAAAATATAATCAAAGAAATGATAATAGAAAATTTCCTGAAAGACTTGACAGTTAAGGCAAAAAGGACACAGCAATTTCATTATAGAAATATTTTTAAAGTAAATGAATTTAATAAACACATACTGATTTTTTAAAATACAGAAATATAAACACAGAAAACCCCGAAAGAGGGAGAGAGACAGACGCAGAAACAGAAAAGCGGTTAACCATAGATTTTGTTGTTGTTCTACTTCATATCCCTTCCATTTGAGCATTGTCCTTCTACATGGAAGTTCTCTGTTCATTTTTTGATGTAATGCTTCAAGATGTAGTTCATAAGCCCTCTCTAGAGATGTCTCGAGAAACTAACTGTGTGTGTTGTGAAGTTTTGTGCAGCTCTTTACAGCTTTAAATATCTTTAACACATCCCCCATTTATTTGTTATCTTTTCTTCCCTTTTTTATTTCCTTTTTATCTTTAATCTTGCTTTCTTAACATTGGACTTCTTTCATCCAAATGAATCACTATCATGTAGAAGCTTGCCTCATGCTCTGCGTTACAGAGAACTCAGGCTAAGACACTCTTGAAATTCAGGGATTCAGAATTAACAATAATAATAACAAAAAACAACACCAACAAGATAATAATAATAGTAATAGTTAACATTTATTGAATTATTACTATATACCAGAAATTGTTCTAAGCATTTCACATATATTAACTCAGTTACCCACAAGGTAGTAAATACTATTATCAATGCTTTACAGATGAGGAACATGAGGAAGAGGATGCTGAGGCCTGGCAAAGCTACAACAGCAGATAGTAAGTACATAGGAAAATGTTAAACATAATTTTTCCAAAAGCATTAGAAGAGAGTGAAAGTTCTCAGTACACTCTGGAGGATGACGCTGAAACTAGATTCAGTTGGCAGTGTGTAAGAGCCCTGGATAAAGAGGGACAACGTGAATGGATGGAAAGAGCTGTTTCACTGAACACTATGACAGTCAGCGCTTTGGTAATTTTGCAGGGGGAATCCATTCTAACTACGTGTAAACTGTGAACACTATTGTCCTTTCCCTCTCCAAGGGAAATAAAGTTGATCAAGAATCTCATGGTATAGTGGCAGGTTGTCAGCTCCTCAGTGGCTCAGCACAGTTGACGTGCAACTCACAGTTACCCACGCGTCTGGAGTAGAGTTCAATACCGTGTTCTCACTCACATGTGGGAGCTAAAAGAAAAAGTTGATCCTATGGAAGTAGAGAGTAGAATAGTGGTTCTTAGAGGCTGGAAAGGGTGGGGAGGGGCAACAAGGAGAGGTTGCTTAATGGGTATAAGATTATAGTTAGAGAAGAGGAATAAGTTCTAGTGTTCTACATAACACAGCAGGGTGACTATAGTTAACAATAATTTACTGCATATTTCAAAATAGCTAGAAGAGAGGATTTTGAATGCCCCCAGCACAAAGAAACAATGAATGTTTGATGTGATGAACGTCCCAGTTACCCTGATTTGATCATTACACATTGTGTACATGCATCAAAATATCACATGTATCCCATAAATATGCACAATTAATATTCATCAATTTAAAAATAAAAAAATAAAAATAAATGTAGAAGTTTAGGTAATTATATGTGGGTATTAAGTGTTAATGGCTCAAGAATTTAAAAGTCCAGGAATTTTTCTGGGTTCAGACAAGGCTAGACTGATTGTTTAAATGTTTTGCTGGGAATCTCAGAGTCAATATTTCTCTCTCTCTCTCTCTCTTCCTTTCTCACTCTCTCATTCGTACTACTCCCCTATCCCCACCTCATGCCTCTTTCAGTGGCCAAATTTTCACATCTCTGAAATTTGCTTTGCTCTATGGTGGGTTCATTCTTCAAAACTCAAACTTCAGTCTCAAGCTTCCAAAATACAGTAAATCATTTAATGCAGTTACTACAGTAATTTTAGACTCTAAAGAATGGGAATGGGAGAAAGCAGGAATAGGAACATACTCAGGAAAAACATCTGTCCCTATACTTTCACCTACTAATTCTTTGATAAAATGAGTTGGCTTTAGAGAGTTATTTTAATTTTAACTTAATTTTATTGTCCTCTTATGTTTGCAAACATTTCTGAAAATCTTTCCATAACTATTGCTTTCCATCAAATTTACCAGTGAAATTAATGTGAAACTCTGAAAACTCTAAATTATAGGTTCCGAATGAATCAGCATATAGCATGCTAGCACTAATTAATCTGACTATAAATTAGAATCGGAACATTTTTCGGAAATGTATTGCTCTCCATGGAGATATTAGCCGACACGATTTGTCAAGGTCCACCAAACTTACAGAATACAGTCAGATCATGAAATAGCAAAGTAAGTGTTTGATAAGTGAAACACCTAAATATATTCCTGTTCTTTAAAAATAAACTTTCTAGATAGGTCATTAAAAACAATACTTCAAATGGAGACTGACAAGCCAAAAGAGGTTAAGTGTGGCTCCATTGTTAGAGCTCAATATAGCCCCTATACCATCAAAAACAAGGATTTTGATCAACTAAAGAAAGTGACATTTTGATTTTACTGTCTCTTCCCTTATCCTTCTCACACTGACAATTTGTAGTCAAAAAAGAGCAGATCATGCAGATAATTTGAATATTGGCTTTTGTCTTCTGTCTACCTTTTCTAAATAGACGAACTGACAAGTGATGCCTTGGTTTATCTAATCTCAACAAATCTGGTTTTTTTTGCTCTGTTCAATAATATCACTTGACACCTTTCACGAGCTCATTTACGTTAGTGTGTCGATTGTTTCTCTACACAGATTTTACATACAATGAATAAATTATTAGTATGGAATTTTAAGATATAATTAAATGAAGCAAAGTATTAGTTTCCACTAAACCTTAATACATTCTAATAAAATAAATGGACATTGTTGCAATATAACCATTTGAATAGTATTTTTAAACTGTCCTTCTATTTAACATTTCTTTCTGTGATTTTTATCTTTCAACATAAAAGTTTTAATATAATCTTATGCATTGTCTTCTACCAGAATATAAAATCCTAAATAAGTAGGTGTCTGTTCACATGTGTGTGAGAATATACATGATGTTTTCTAAAACATCTCTTTTATATGATATTTGCAAAGTAAATTTTAAAAATCATACATCTGTGTATTTAAATTTTAAAATTATACTATCATGTATAAATTCCCCCCTACAGAGACCTCTTCTTCAAAAGGTCAGCACAATTGATTTTTCTGGATATACATTAAAAAAAACTATCTTTATCACTATATGTATATATCTTTTATCTTCCACATTTATTAGAGGGCTCTATACTTTGATTTTTTCCTTTAATAATGCTTCTTGAGAATTATCCATACTAATACTTGAATATCTATTTATCTTATTCCATTAAATGAATATAATCTAATTTATTTAACCACATCCCATAGAGTTGGACATTTAAACTGCTTCTAGTTTTTTTTCTTAATTTCACTATAATGTTACAATACCCATACCTGAAGTGTATATGCATGTGTGTGTGTGTGTGTGTGTGTGTGTGTAGTTATGCATGCAACCTGACTGAAACTCTCAGGTATTAATAAGGAGATTATGTCACAAGATGCTTAGTTAAATTCCTCAGTCCAACTTAGAAATATCACAGAAGTAGGAAAAAAGAATATTGATCAAAGCAGAATTGTGGAAAATACTTGAGAAAGTGGACAGGAAAGAGTGGTTATTAAGGCCCAACAGAAGGGCAGTGACATCCTGAGACAGAAGCAAGCCCAGTGGCACTGTTGGCAGGAAATAATATGGGAGCGTCTGGGTGCTTGTTTCCCTGCCGTATTTCCTGTGTGGATCACTCCCTGCTACCTTATTACTTCAAAGTAGAAAAGTAGTAGAGCCAGCACAATAGAAATTACAGATATGTGAAGAGCATCTACTAGTAATTTTTCTTTCTTCTTTTACTCTACTTCTAAATCTACAGCTTGGAAACCATAATCAATTGAGAAAACTTTTTCAACAAAGAGCGGTGCCAGGCATAGCTACAGAAGTCCCCTGATGGAGAGTCCCTTAGTGAGGAGAGAACAAGTAGAGGTTGTCCAATCCAGTCTATGAGGTTCTGGAAACTTTTCTGAGACCTGCTGTACCTCCAAACTTATCAAAACTTCACAAGATAGGGCTACGTCTTGGCCCTGATACCCTTTATAATACTAGGCAAGATGGCTTATAGACTTAGGGGGAAAATTTTCATGACAAAAGAACCAGACATAGAGAAGCACAACTAAAAGAAAAGGGAAACATCAAAATATACAGTATACTGGATAAATGAGAAATAACAGAGTAGGTAAATCAAGAATTTTTCAAAGAGCAAGAACAAAAACCAAAAAACTATCCATGGAGCTATTGATAATTGAAGAAAGAATAGTCATTAAGAAGATATACTGATAATAAAAATTACAATCGTTGAAATAAGAAACACAACACATGAGCTAAATGGAAACAAGATATTATAGAACCAAACAATGAATTTTCGAACTAGAATATCAATTTTAGAAAGCAGTTAGGAAAGGCAAGATTTAGAATATAAGCAAATATCTAGGCTAAGAGTAGAAGTAGCAATAGTTCTAGACCCAGAAAAATGGGGAAAAAGAAGTATCGGATGAAATATTTGAAGCAATAATGACAAAGAATTTCAAAGAACTGAAGAAAAAAAGATGAATGCCTAATACTGACATGATGTAGTCTTAAGCAGATTAGATGGAAAAGCCCACATCTAGAAAGATTAGAGAAATTCTAAAAGTTTCTAGTATAAAGGAGAAGATTATCCACAAAGGAAACATAATTAGGTTAATGGCAACCTTCTCAAAAGAGGCACTGGAATCAAGAAGACTGTGGATTAATCGTATAGTTTCTGAAGAAAAGATCTTTGGAGCTATAATTTTATATGTAGCCAAGTTATCTTTAAATGTGAGAGTTCAACAATGTGAAGGCAGGAAAAGCTTACAGGTTACAGATTTATTCCAAAAAAGTCCTCTTTTAAAACGCCTTTGAAGGAAGAACCGCCATAAAATGAGAAAAACATCTAGGAGGATGTTATGAGACGGAGTGGAATATATATAAGGTGTCACATGTTCCAAATAAGGTGATCTCCCAAATAAATCAAATGTCGCCCATATGTAGAACAACTCTAGCCTTATGAATATAGAGCTGAACCTAGATTTCCTAATGGTGTGATGTAATTGTCAACTGAGCAAACTCCTGGGTAAGATTCCGGGTCCTAGAAACTTGAACCATTGCCATCTCTGGGGGCCATTGCTACCTCCCTGTATTTTGACTGGACTGACTTCTTTCTGTGCCCTCTCAAATCCCAAGAAATAAAAATAAAACCCTAACCCCCTTCCTCCCAAATGACTAAAAGGACCCCCTCTTGGCCAAGGAGACCCCAGAGAAACATTAAAACTGATTTCCCAGACATGACTAGACAGACACACCTTCTTATAACCACCCCTTGTTAACTATCAACAGGCTTTCCTCCCTAAGGGTAAGACAGACACCAGCCCTTTGGAAAGACTTGCTCCGCTGCTCAGTTCAGCAAATCTGTGACTGACTACCATTCCCTTTTTCAGTTTCAGCACAACTGACCAGTATTCCTTTCAGATAAGAGATCACAGACTACGGAGCGGTTTTGACCAGACATGGAGGTTGCACACAGAAAGCCTTAGTGTCCTCTACTTCTCTTTTTGACAGCAGAGGGCTTAAAACTCCTCCCTAGATCATGCTAATGCTGCCATGTTTTGAACATGCAACCCACGAAGTACCGTGTTTTGAGCATGCAATCCACGAAGGGACATGAAGCTTAATTGTACATGCACGTTTCCCCTTTCATAAATGTGTGTAACTCCTCCTACAGGTCAGCATAAACTCCTGTTCCTTTTATTGTTCCCTGGAACTGCTTGCTTTTGGCTTCTGCCAGAGGCTATGCTTCCCAGCCTGCAAGATGGCTGCCTGTGGGCTGCAACTCCTTTTGAGGAATAAAGCTCTCCTTCCCAAAGTTAGGAACCTAGTCGTTCTTCAGTTGACAAACCCTGATTGTTTTACCAATAAATGTCTGTGTTTGAATTTGACTTCATAAAAATTTAATCTGATATTCTTTATTTTCTATAGTTAATTTTAAACCATTTATATTTATAGTGATTATTAAAATTTTGTTTATTTCTGCCATATTCTTTTGTATTTTATTTTAACCATGCTTTTTACTGGGCTTTCTTTTTTTAAATAAAATCATGCCCTACTTTCTGCTTTATTATTTTTTTCATTTTTTACTCTCCTATAATTTTAAATTGTATGTACTGGTTCCATTTGAAAATATACAATGTTATTTCTATAACTAGATTCCAGTGTTAATCACTATCTTTATCAAATTCCCTGAGAAACACAAGATAGTCACCCTGGAAGTCCAGCTTTCATCCCATTCCTGCCTGAGGCACTTTTTAACCTTCTGCTCCTTCTCAGGTTGAAAGCTTACTCCAACCAGGGTGGTCTGGCTTACTACTTTCCTATTTGAATTCTCTTAATATTTAGAGTTTGCAAAGACTTTTCTTTATTTTTGGAAAAAGGCTAGATACTTTTTAATATTTTCAATGGTTATTTCATTATTTCTTTTGTTATAATTAGAAGTGAGCAATTTTAGTATATGCGTACTCTATCATTTTCATCTAAAATTTGAAGAATTAACATCTGTATTTCTTAAAATTCCTATCCAAGAATATAGTATATCATATGTATTATTTTTTGTATATGATTTATTTTATATCTTTATAAAATGATAATTGTAGCCATATTTCATTAAGATATAAAATGCTAAGAAATAGGACGATAGTTTTTGCACAACTATTTCTGAATAATTTTTAAAAACCCACATATGTAAATCAAACAATACTACATATTTAAAACAAGTTTTGTTTTCAAGGACAGTACACTAAATAAGTTAGATTAGTTGTTTATGAATGGAAGGAGTATGTGATTGGAGGTTATGGTAAAGGAATAAAATAAATAAGTAAAACAGAAGGACCTAGAACAATGGTAAAAATAAAATGGGAACTATGAAGAAAGGTCATCTCAATTCTTTACATTTCAGGTTCATACGTGTGTGTGTGTGTGTGTGTGTGTGTGTGTGTACATGTAGCAACTAAATTCATGTTGTTTCTGTATCACACTATGTAATACATCATTAGTACACAAACAACATTGTTTTTAAAGGACTCATTAGCAAGAAGTATTCTGAGGTGAGAATTGCTCATCATATTATTTTCATGTTCATAATGACTTGTGATTATGGGTTATTTAAAGTAAAAAATTTAAAGGAAACCTTAACTTGGTGTGGAATCTTGTGCTATTTATTCGTTCTTAATTTATTTTATTAAATAATGTTTTAAAAAACTTTTCAAAAGCCTAAGCAACTTATCCAACATTAATATCAATGCTTATTGAAGAGGATGCAAAATAAAAGATCTTAAATATCTTTTGGGTTTCTAAATCATTATGAGACCTCAACATTCTGAAAATGAATAAAAATAAAATATCAGCAATACATATTCTTAGTCTTGGAATGAAAATTTCAGAATTTTTAACTGTGTTCAATAGGTTGCCCTTTGTCTAGACAACACATTTCTCCTTTAGTGTGGTTATGGAGTTCAAAATCAAAATATCAGAAATATCTTCTTGATTCTCTTACTGACTTATGGAAGAAATTTGAGGATCATAATTATTTTTCCTTAGCTTAAGATTTTCAAAATAAACAATGTTCTCACTGTATGAGTCATAGGAATGTGAGATTTAATAAGGACACGGCAATACAAATTACTTTTCCAGTAAGTATCTATTGATGGCATCAGCAAATAGAAAAAAAGGGCCAAATCACCGTTTAGACTTTTATTTAGGTACTTGGATCATAAAGATGAGGGCATTTGTGACAGACGAGATGTTTGCTGTATAGTGAAAACATTTCTGCATTGGGAGGCAAGAGAGCTGCTTTTTAGTTTGGCTGAATTTTCTGACCAAAGATAAGTTTGTTTGTTTGTTTGTTTAAAACTTCAATACAAATAAATGGGATTTCACATTCCTTATTGTAAAATAAAAAAACTGAGCTAGATTCTTTCTAAGGAGTGTTCTCCACTTTTATCATTTCATGAGTCTATGATTGGATTAACAAATCCTTGAGCCATAAAACTGGATTTGAATCTTGGATCTTATACTTTCCAGGTTCTATGACCTTAGTATGTACATCTTCCTTGAGACATTTTCTTCAAATGTAAAATAATGGTGTCTCATTTGCAGAGACACCATTTATTACTGTTGTTTCACCAACAGTAATAAAAGTATGTACAGCATAAACATAAAGAAAATATCAAATATTTTTTGTTTCATAACATGTGCCAAATGTTTTTATTAAATGATTATTATTTTATTAGCCCATATACAACAAATTAACAAGAAGAGATACTTGCTACAGTGCATTATGTTTTTGAGCAGGATTAATTAATACGTATGACTTTTAGAATCATACAACAGACCAGAAGTTATGCATATTACTTAATTATAGTGACTGCTAACTATCTCTTAATTTAACATTGATGATTATCAGAACTGGAAGACTCATGTTACTAGGAGTAACATATTTATTGGTGGCTCCTAAAGAAATTATTACCATATAGAAATAAAAAGAGTAATAAAAATGAAATACAAATGAATAAATTGCATATGAACTGCATTTCTATATTAGAAAACCATTTGAGGTAATAAGCAAATTTACTTTTTCAAAAGGATCTATTGATCTTTACAAAAGCCTGTCTAATGAGTGATTTACTTAACAATTGATTTCTAGCATACTGAATTATTTTTGTATTTAAAGGAATATATTGACATTTTCCTTTCTCAAACATATGAATGCACTGTTACGGGATACAAAAAAATAAAATTATTTTTAATATTAATATCAAAAATAATCCATTAAGAGTTTGCATTTAGAGTATATATCAGAATGGGTTGTAGTAGCCCAGGGTGAAAATAAATAATAATTTTTCTATAAATGGAATAAATTTCTACAAATTAAAAAACCATTTTAGTCTCTAATTTATTTAATAGTGAAAGACTAATGCAAATGTCACATTCTAAATAATAATTTCAACCGCCATTGACCCACACTACGTATTGGTGATCCAGAAAAAAAATTAAGTAATATCAAAAAAAGGGAAAAACTGAAGAAAGCATACTGGTAAAAAATACTTAACTATAATAAGTTTAACTATACGAACTAATTTAAAAATAAAATGAGTGGCTTCAGAAAAAAGCCTCTACGTAAATGGAATAAGATGCTTTATTAAGTAGTATTGATTATGAAAATGAAAAAGAAATATTATTACCTTAAATTATGAAAAAATTTTAAGAAAATGATGCTCTAAATTTTGTAAACACATTAAACTATTACCTAGCTCAAGGCACAACAAAATCTTCTCAAAATGAGGTATAATATAATTCAGGAGTTGGCAAACTTTCTATAACAGGCCAGATAGTAAGTATTAATATTTTCAGCTTTATGGGCCATATGATCTCTAACTGACTACTGTATCTTGCCTCAGAAAGAAACTGTAGACAATACGAAAATGAAGAGGCATGTCTGTGTTTCAATAAAACTTTATTTACAAAATAGGGGTAGGCTGAATTTGGCCCAAGGGCTGTAATTTGCTGACCTATGATATAGCTGATTCTTTTTGAAATAAAGTGAATAAATACAATGATAACTGAAAAACTTCAACATCAACATACTATTCTCTCTTAATGTGGAAAAAGCAGGTTCTTTTACTTTAGGTGATCACATTATTTAATGACTGAGGTTTTGATATGAGAACACTTAGAATTTTTCTCAGCTTTTGAAGAGGTTCATTCTTTTTATTCATTCCTTTCTTTACGATATCAAGAGTTGGGAAACACCACGAAGAGAATGGACAATGAAGAAAGAAGCAGTTGATTACGAAGCTCCAAAAGGAAGGGAAGAGAGAATCCTGAAAAGAGAGGATTAAGCTAGTACATGAAATTTATAAACAATAGTATGCGCACGTTAGTGAGTGAAACAGAAGGATACCAGAGAACAGATTTATCATTTACTGTTTCCTCCTTGAGTAAATGAGATTGCAACACAACGCCAGAAAGACCCTCAAGAGATCATGTTTTCTAGTCCTTTGTCTTTGGGCAAGTGGATGTCTAAACAATTAGTGACAGAGTATTGAAGACTCCAAAATTCTTCTGGAGATTTAACTAGTTTTGAGAGAGAACTGCAGAAGGACACTCTTGAATATAAACCCCAGTGTTCTGAAACACTTAGGCATTGTCATATGATCTCAATGTAGTACCAGGAATGGCAAGAATATTTGACAACTATGCGGAGGAGAATTGAACTCCCTGGTTGTCAGCTATTCTTACATTTTTATCAGGGCTTTTTACTTAAGATTTTTCTTAAAAAAAAAAACAATTCCCTATCCTTTATTAAGATAGGTTTAAAATGTAATATAATTACTCTAGCATAATAAAGTTTGATTATAATATTTTTAAAAACTGCATTGTCATCTTTTCTCTAGTAACACACATTCACTCACTTGAAGGATAATTAGTTTGAAGTGTCTAAGATAGCTGCAGTAAAACAGTAAAATAAAGGTAAATTTTGTCAATAATTAGTACTTCAGTATTTATTTCTAATTAGGATATACGAAGTAGATATAGAATATAGATGACTATAGTGGTCAAATAAATGAAATCATGCTCATTTGAATTTAAGTGACTATATAGTTTATTGTCCAAACTGAGATAATAAATAATTACAAGAAACAGATTAAAACAGCACTTATTAATGAACGGCCTTGAAGTGAAGGTGAGATAATTCCACATACATGAGTGACAAAGACATACAACAGGGGAAAGATTATAGCCACTATGGGGAAGAGTATGAGGAGCTTCCTCATAAAACTAAATACAGAACTATGATATGATCCAGCAATCCCCTCTGCAGGGTATATATTCAAAAGAACAGAAATCAGTATATTGAACTGATACGTTCACTCCCATGTTTATTGCAGCATTATTTATAATAGCCAAGGTAGGGAATCAAACTAAGTGTCCATTAACAGATGAAAGGATAAAGAAACCCACAGATCTGAATGAGGCAGCTCTCAAGAAGGCATGGGTTGACAATCACCACCACCTGTGGGCATGGGCAGCACTGCACTGGAACTGCATCGGCCAACAAATGCCGCTGCCCACGGATCTGAGCAGGGCAATCCTCAAGCCAGTGCAGGCCATCAGTCACCATCGCCTGCAGGTGTGGGGAGGGCTGCGCTCAAGCCAGCACTGCAAACCATGGATCTGAGTGGGGCAGTTCCCACTCCAGTGAGGTCTAACAATTGCTGCTTCCCATGGATCTGAGCAGGTAGGCTCTCAAGGCTGCACAGGCAGTCAATTGCCGCCACACACAGATGTGGCCAGGGCTGTACACAAGCCAGTGCGAGCCAATAAACACTACTGACTGCAGATCTGTGAGGCTGGCTCAGCCGATAAACACCTCAGCTTGTAGCCCTGGACAGGGCAGCACTCGAGCCCTCATGAGTCTAAAAATGTCGCTGCCCATGGGTGTGAGTGGGGCAACATTAAAGTCACACTGGGCCAAAAATCATTGCCGCTGGCAGAACTAGGTGAGGCATTCACTTATTCTGCAACATGGGACCACCAATGACAACCACAGGAGCATCATGAGACCGGAGATGCAGGAGAATCGCAGTGTTAAAAGCTCACAGTGCATCTGCCCATCCAGTGCCAGGCGAATCCTCCAGAAAAGGACACAAGTGTGCCAGTCAGTGATCTCTCCTTCTTTGCACTGAGTAGGAGAGTTCCCAGCAGAGGAAAACAGGAACACCACATGTTTATCTGTCTTGAGCAGAGAGAAGATGTTTCAGATGAGAAACAGTCAGAGTAAGAGCCCTGGCAACACGGAAAAACAGAACAGGCCATTTTGACATTCTCAAAGGATCACAATAGGTCTTCATCAATGGACAATAAACTAAAGGAAATTGTCAAAATGTCAGAGATGGAATTGAGAATATGGATGGCAAATAAGATGAATGGGATTGAAGAGAAAGTTGAAAACCAACTCAAATGAGCCAAAAAAATATTTGAGGACATGAAGGATAAAAATAAAAAAGTCACTAAAGAAATAGACAACATAAGAAAGGACATAATAGAACTTAAAGAAATGAAAGAATCATATAGAAAATTTCAAAATACAGCAGAAAACTTCAATAGTAGGCAAGACCAAACAGAAGAAAGAATCTTAGAGCTTGAAGACAAGGTTTTCAAACTAACTCAGTCAATCAAATGCAAAAGAAAGCATAATGAACAATGATTCAGACAAATATGGGACTATGTGAAACAAGCCAGAATATGAATTATAGGTATTGTTGAAGGAGAAAAAGAAAATGCAAAAATCTTGGAAAACGTATTTGAGGGAATTATTGAGGAAAACTTACCTGGTATTGCCAGAGATTCAGATATCCAGACACAAGATGGTCATTGAAAATCAGCAATATTCATAGCAAATAGGACACCTCCAAAACACATAGTAACGAACTTGGTTAAAGTCAAAATGAAGGAGAAAATTCTGTGAGCTGCAAGACAAAAGCAACAACTAATCTGCAAAGGAAAATGCATCAGGCTAACAGCAGACTACTCAGTGGAGATCGTAAAAGCCCAAAGGGATTGGGACCCCATTTTTAGTCTTCTAAAACAGAACAAATGTCAGCCAAGAATTTTGTATCCTTCAAAACTACATTTCACAAATGATACAGAAATAAAGACTTTTCCAGACAAACACTAAGAGAATTTGTCACTACTAGACTGGCACTACAGGAAATGCTCAAAGTGCATTATACATGGAACAGTACAATAGATACCCACAGTGTAAAAACACCCAAAAGTTAAAGCTCACAGCACTCAATAACACAGGAGGAGAAAAAAACAAGGAATCATTCAACATGATGAACAGAACAGTATCCTGCCTATTTATACTAACACTGAAAGTGAACAGTCTTAATGCCCCTCTTAGAAGAGATAGACTTGCTGAATGAATAAAAAAACAAAAGCCAAGTATATGCTGTCTCCAAGAAACCCATCCAGCTCTCAAGGACTCACACAGATTCAAGGTACTGGGATAGAAAAAATATTCCATACTAATGGGAACAAAAAGTGAGCAAGTGTAGCCATTCTCAGTCAGATAAACACACACACACACACACACACACACACACACACATACACACACACAGAGGAATGTTATTCAGTCATAAAAAAGAACAAAATCCTGTCATTTGCATCAACATGGATGGAACCGAAGGACGTTTTGTTGTGACGTAAGCCAGGCACATATAAACAAATGGCACATGTTCTCACATGTGAAAGTTAAAAAAAAAAAAATTGAACTCATGGAGCTAGAGAGTAGAATGATGGTTACCAGAGGCTGAGAAGGGTAGTGAGGAAGGGGGTGGTTAAAAAGGGGATGGTTAATTGTTACAAAAATACAGTTAGATAGAATGAATAAGATCTAATAGTGGTAGCACAATAGAGTGACTATAGTTAAAGACAATTTATTGTATATTTAAAAAAAATTAAAAGAGTGGAATTGGAATGTTCTTAACACAAAGAAATGATAAATGCTTGAGGTAATAGATTCCCCAATTATCCTGACTTGACAATTACACATTGCATGCCTGTATCAAAACATCACATGTACCCCATCTATTATGTATTCATAATAATTAAAAAGAAAAATGTATTAAAAACTACTGATCAATAAATACTTATTGCTCATTTATCAAAAAAGAAATACAAAAATAAATGTTGAAAATACAAAATTTTGTTTCCCTCTAGATTCTGTATACATATATGTATGTATATACACAGACACATGTGTATATGTAATCATATCTTTTAAAATAAATGAACATGGGTATTCAATTAAATACTATTGTATGAAAAAATGTATTAAATTATCTATGCAAATAAATATCTAAAGGACTTAAAAAGATTCATGGTATGCAAAAAGGTGTAATTCATGTTCAACATACAAGAGTAATATATATATTAGTGTTAGTTAATTTGAAGTGCTCAATCTGATTAGAATGTCATGAGAGAAATTTCTTTAGTGGAAAAGGGACTGGATTAGAAGAATAAAAATCTCTTTAAGACTAAGATTTTGTGATAAACCATGGCATCTGTTGTCTATAAGAAGATTCACAAGTCTGGTCACAATGTCAGAGACTCTCTATTCCCCCTGGGTTACAAGATGTGCTTCTGTGAGCAGAATTCATAGAAGCCCTGTGTCTCAGCCATATGTACACCTTATGGCAAGGCCACCTGTTGTCAGTTCAGGAGCAAGAACTTTAACCTAACACTCTGCTTGATGCTTTACATTTTTTTGCATTGACTCAATTCTTCTAAAAAGACATTACATACAGTTATAATTTCCTTGCAGAGAGTACTAGCTTTAGGGACTTCATTATAGGTCCTCAATTTCTGAAATTCTGGTCATTGTATTCATCCTACACTTAATCCCTAATAACATATTTTTAAAAGTAAAAAAGTAAAGAAATATACCAACTTTATGAGTTCTTTAGTGAGACCCCTAGACCCTAAGTATAATAAATCCCCTAGGTTTATTGAACTTAGTATAGTGACTGCGAATAAAGACCATATGTTAGGGATACATGTTGGCAAATAGATATTCCACAACAAGAAACTAGATAATTTCGTGATGCTTCAATTTTATCAAAGCATCTTGAACTATTTTTCAGACATTTTAGGACTAACAAAACCTGAAAGATAGTTTACCACGTTTTTTACAGTGCACATGTATTTTTCAGTGGGACTTTAATCCAAGTAATTCTAATTCATTTATATTTATATCATTAAAGTATTTCCCAAGAACTATTGGTTATTTTTTTGAAACTTAAGATGATTTTTATTAGTTCTTTTTTTATGAAAAGTGTGTTTCACCTGGGTCCAATTTCTGGAGTCAGACGTGCTACCGTTGCGCCAAGAGGTCCTAGGTCCAATTTCTAAGAGAGGTTATAGTTGAGTTCTGAACTGAGATTTTAGAAGAGGTTCTTTGCCTGCCAATATACTTTTAATACAATGTATTAAAATATTATCAAATCAGTACTTATGAGTTTAATATTGTGCAGGGAATTATAGGGTCCTCATATATAGTACTTCTGCTCTGAGAACTTATAATGCAGAAGGATAGGCCAACCTTCATAAGCACCTAGTAAACACTAGTAGAATTTGTATCTGCTAGCGTAGATCCTGAACCGTCTATAGCATCATCATACATGTGTTTAAAGTACATGTTCCTTGGGAACTTCCTCTGAGATTTGCATTTATTGGGTCTGTGTGATTCTCATGTATATTCATATTTTGTAGCACATGTGCTAATTAGTATTATGTAGAGAATAAATGTAGAAAATCAGAGGTAGAATAAATGCTTCAGGATGAAAATAACAAGGAAGATTTGTGGAGAAGCAAAAACTGGGGCTGACCAACTGAAGCTGGTTCTAGATATGTGGAAAATAAAGAAGATCACATTTTCAGGTGTAGCCTGCATAATAAGCTGTAATACAGAGTTAGGATTCACTAAATAGGGGAGAAGGCTGAGACCAGTTTGATTAGAGTAGAGCATTCCTATTAGAAACTTCAAGAAATATTACAGAGAACTACCAGGCTCTGAAGGGAGCTCTGTGGTAGGTAGAGGAGCTTAGAGCATAAATATCCAGGAAAAGGATAATTTGAGAACAAAAACCCCAGTGGTTAGGGTACAAGCTGAGGTAATGTTTCAGTAATTCAGATGGAAGATGATAATGACTTTGAATATGCAGGACCAACTAGATTATTTGCAAGGCTTACAGCAAAATGAAAATGTGGGCTTCTTGTTCAAAACTTGTAAGGAGTTCCCAGATGGTGACAGCAGAAGGCTTTCCACATGTGGCATTTTTCTAAACATAGGATCCTATATGTTGGTAGAGGTCACATGTTCTTGAAGCTGACCCCAAAAGTAAGGTGTCACACAATGTTACTATAAGAGCTCAATTCAGTTTTCAAATAGGTTTCATTTGTAAATAAAATTCGAAGTTATAATGTGAAAAACATACAAATATTTCTTTTGCATGGACTATATTACAAAATTATTCTAACTGTCTGGCTTTTAGGGGAATTTGAGTGTACAATTTCTGAATGATGGCAATTTGTTGAAACTGGCAAAGAAGGGGGAAATCAAGAGCTATTTAATTCTTTAGATAATGGTAGATATAGAGGTTCAAGAAAAAGGTTTGATCACTATTTGATGGAATATAGAATGAATTTAAAGGTAAAATTGGAACATTCTAAGTGTTTTAGTCCTGCCAGCTTATTAATGTAATGTTCTTTCTTTTAAGTAAAGCACAGTATTTAATTTTAAAGTACAGTTGGTCTTCTATTAACATTTCTTTAAATTAACCTTACAGTGATATACGTTACAAAGGTCAAGCTATTCAATTAATTTCACATCATTTTTAGAATAAACACTTTCTGTGGGTTTACTATGTGCCAGGTAATATTCTAAGCAAATAATGGGTATTATCCATTATTTGAATAATACACAGCAACCCTTATGAGATCATCTATTAATAATTTATGCTGTTTTACAGATGAAGAAAGTGAAACATAACAATGGTAAATCATTTACCATGTATCAATATAGTAAAAGAGTGAAGTAGGATTTGAGCTCCAAAAGTCTGACTTGGAAGAACAAAATCTTAATCACTTGATTATAGTCCCTCCATTGCAGAGAAAACCCAAATCACTCACAGGAGAGAAACTATATCTTAAGAAACTATATATGAATGAGCTAAAGACCTTAGACTTTTTTTATTTAGAATAAATACTAAAATATACTATCCAAATAAAATGTTTATAACATATTAATAATTACTTCTAAAATGTGAATATCACATGCCAGTTGTCACGCATGCAATTTAGTGATGTTTCTGAGATAAAATATTTCAAATGTAACTTCACTGACATTTTTTTTTTTTTTTTGGCCAGAATAAAGGTAACATAAAGCTACAGTTCAAAGTGTCACGTTGTTACAGGCAATTATTTTCTACTGGTAATTAAGATTCAAATCAAAAAAAAAGGTAAGCATATGGCAGCAGTTTTAAAAATCCTGAATGCAACACAAAAATAAAAGCAATATTAGGAACATCTGGAGGGGTTTATACTGTATAAACAAATTTATTTATACAAATTAATGTAACTTTATAGAAAGATAAACCTCATTCAACCCTCATATTCAGACCATATATAAAATGTCATTTTTGAAAATTATTTTTAAATGATTGTTTAAACATTTTCTCTGACAGGATATGGTATAGGAAATACCTTTATAGAAGAGTCTAGCCGTAAAAAACCTCCCCTCACCCCAGATAGTCAATTATACTGAAAAATAAAGTTAAAATTCTTATAGGTCTGCTTGTATATCTCTGTATCGTGGTCGCATCTTTTTATGCAAAACTACTTTTAGAGTGTAGTTTTAAAATTACCAGACCCACATTAACCTAGGTAATATCCAAATATAGAAATTTTTAGAACAAATATTAAATCTGCAAGATGAAAATAAGGTCTCCTTTCAAGGAGTAGTGGTAAAAATGAAGGATTCGTCTTTCACTCTGTCATGGCTGCTGTACTGACCTCAGCAGGGATGTGGAGGGGAGAAACTCAGACTAGGGTTTAGACTGGGGTTTACAGACATAAAAGGAACTCTCACACTGACCATTTAAGGATTTAGTAGTCTTTAAGAGCAAAATAACTTTGTCATAAAATTCTCTTTCTTATGTATATACATAGAAAGATATGGGTGCTTTTCCACAAGATTCGTGTCATGAACTAAATGTTTTATGGTTCCCCAATATTCGTATATCGAAGCCCTAATCCCCCATGTGACAATATTTGGGAGATGCTATGATTAGAACGTTTGTGTCCCTCCAAAATTCATGAAACTTAATCCCCATTGTAGTTGTATTAAAATGGTAGGCCTTTGGGACGTGATTAAGTCACAAGGGTCCTGACCTCATGAATGGGATTAATGTACTTATAAAAACCACTTCAGGGAGCTGTCTGGCCCTTCCATTTCTTCCACCATGTGAGAAGACAGCATTCGTCCTTTCAGGAAGATACAGCAACAAGTGCTGTCTTGAAAGCAGAGAGCAAGCCCTTACCAAACACTGAATCTGTCAGCACCTTGATCTTGGACTTCTCAGCCAATGTGAGAAATAAACTTTTATTGTTTATAAATTGTCCATCCTCAGATATTCTGTTACAACCACAGGAATTAAGACAAGAGATAATTAAATTTAGATGAATTTAAGAGGATTAGTGTCCTTATAAGAAGAATATGAAAACAGGGCTCCCCCTTTCTCCACCATGTGAGGGTACAGGAGGAAGGCAGCAATCTACAAGCCAGGAAGAGGCCCTCACCAGAACATGACCATGATAACACTCTGATTTCTGACTTTCCAGTCTACAGAACTGTGAGAATAAATGTCTGCTTTTTTATCAGCCCAATCTATGGTATTTTGTTACAGCAGCCTGAGCAGTTAGGCAACTCACATATTTTAATATTTACTCAATATTCCTCTAAACTCTTTTCTTCCTCTATCCTTCATTTTCTATATCTTTACAATGAAGATAGTAAAATCTCCTTATTAAGATTTGGTGTTAGAATTGATAAACAAGCACATGTAACTGCTTAGAACTATGCCTGGCACAGAATAAGTGTTCAGTAAATGTTAGCTGTAATATCAGAAAAATGTAGAAATCTGAATAGTTTATAAAAGTTAGAGATTTTTTTGCAACCAAAAAACAAGCAAGGAAATGCTTCAACTTCTATCCTGCATGGCCAAGGAAGCCCCAGGAATAGAGTTCAGAATAATTTTATCAAGCTGTGTTATTTTGATGTCAGCAGAAATTGGTGATATATTCACACCTTCATTTATAAGAGGGTCTGAATATTTATTATTCACATCTACTTCTAAGACTATGAAGTCTTAGAGGTCAGAGCTTTTACCTGAACCTCTTTATGTGTAACTCTGAATAAACTCATGAATATATAGTGTTTAAATACTACTTGAGAGTGACCATGACTACGCTTGATATATATCACAGGAAAGAAAGATACAATCTATAATACTTACTATTACAGTACTGAATTATGTTGACCTGGTATAACAAATAACAGGAAGAGTGACTAAATGAGAATACCTAAAACCAGAAAGATTTCTTTTATTCAGAAGGCAAACTTTCCATAAAAGAGCATTCTGTGGATTCGACATCCTTTTACAGTGGTATGACAAGTTTTATAATGCATTAAAATACTTGGAGAGCACATCTTAGAAGGCATTCATTTCAGCCTAGCCTTTGATCCTTAACCATTTGACCAGTGAAAAGATCAGCAGAGAAAGGATTCATTTGTATGTATTATAATTTGATTCTTTAAACTATTTTATGTAAGTCTTTTTAAACCAAATCCAGCTGTTTGAATATGTGGGTAAATAAAGTCAAAGCTAGAAATGCTTTAAATCTTTCTCTTTTGATTTGTTTTACCCCCAACACTCCTTGTATATTTAAATGGAATTTGCATGCAGCAAATGCACAGATTTTAAGTGTAGTTTAATAAATTGCAGGAAATATGCACACCCATGGAACCATCACTCCAATCACTCCAGATTTCTATCACTCCAGAAAGTTTTCTCCTGCTTTTTTGCCTCCAATTTCCCCTGCCTCCTATGCCAGGTAGTCACTTTCTGATATCAATTACCATGGATTAGTTTTATATATTATAGAATTTCATATAAATAGAATTTAAAAAATTGCACTGCTTTATGTGTGGGTTGTTTCACTCAGCACATTATTTTGAAATTTACCCATAGTGTTGAATGAATGAGTAGTTCAATCATTTTTATTGCTGAGTAGTATTCCATTGTATAAGCATACCATGATTCGCTGATAAATTCTTCTGGAAATCTGGACTTTTTTCCAGTACTGGACTATTATGAATGGACTATGAACATTTGCGAACAAGTATATGTGTGGACATAATTTTTAATTTTTTTAAATTAAATATCAGTGAATTGTTGGATGACAAGGTATCTGTATGTTTTATTGTGTAAGAAACAAGCCATTTTCCAAAGTGCTTGAATCAACACTTCTACTAGGAACATACGAAAGTTTTAGGTGTCCTACATCCTCCTAACATTTTTAGTATTTTACATGTTTTACTTATATAAATTTAAGGAGTACAAGTGCAGTTTTGTTACATGGATATATTGTGTAGTGGTGAGGTCTGGGCTTCTAGTGTAACTATCACTTGAATAATGTACATTTTATCCATTAAGTAATTTATCATCCCTAACCCTCCTCTCATGCTCCCACCCTTGTTAATCTCCACTGTCTATTATTCTCACTCCATGTCCATGTGTACACATTATTTAGCTTCCACTTATAAATGAGAACATGCAATACTTGACTTTTTGTTTCTAAGTTGTTTTACTTAAGATAATGGCCTCCAGCCCAGTCATGTTGCTACCAAAGACATTATATGATTCTTTTTTGTGGCTGAATAGTATTCCATTGTGTACATATATACATATCACATTTTCTTTATCCATTGATCTGTTGATGAACGCTTAGGTTGATTTGAAATTTTGTTATTGTGAAAGCTCTCTGATAAACATACGTGTGCAGATATCTTCTTGATATAATGATTCATTCTCTTTATGGTAAATACTCAGCAGAGAGATTGCTGGATCAAATGGTAGTTCTAAGAGAAATCTCCATACTGTTTTTCACAGAGGTTGTAGTAATTTACATGTCCACTAACAGTGCACAAGTAAGTGTTCCCTTTTTTATACACCCTAATCAACATCTGTTTGACTTTTCAATAATAACCATTCTGACTGGTATAAAATAATACCTCATTGGGGTTTCAATTTGCATTTCTCTGATACTTAGTGATATTAAACATTTTTTCATACACTTTTGGTCATTTGTATGTCTTCTTTTGAAAAATGTCTATTCATATTCTTTGCCCACTCTTTAATGGAGTTATTTTGTTGTTGTTGAGTCGTTTGAGTTTGTCGTAAATCGTGGATCATACACTCCTGTCGGATACGTTGTTTGCAAGCATTTTCTCCCATTCTGTGGGTTATCTGTTTATTCTGCTGATTATTTCTTCTGCTGTGCAGAAGCTTTTTAGTTTAATTAAGCTCCATTGTTCTATTTTGTTGTTGTTGTTGCATTTGTTTTTGAGGCCCTAGTCGTTAATGCTTTGTCTAGTCCAATGTCCAGAAGAGTTTTTCCTAGATTTTCTTTTAGTATTTTTATTGTTTCAGATCTTACACTTAAATCTCTGATCCATGTTAAGTTGATTTTTGGATATGGTGTGAGATAAGGGTCTAGTTTCATTTTTATGCATATGGCGATACAATTTTCCCAGCACCATTTATTGAAAAGAGCATCCATTCCCCAGTGTATGTTTTTGTCGACTTTGTTAAAGATCAATTGGATATAGATATGTGTGTTTATTTCTATGTTCTCTATTCTGTCCCACTGAACTATGTGTTATATCATAGTATATCAGTACCATGCTGCTTTTTTTACTATAGGTTTGCGGTAGTATCATTTGAGGCCAAGTACTGTGATACCTCTGGCTTTGTTGTTGCTCTGAATTGCTTTGACTATCCAGGCTCTTTTTTGGTCCCATATAAATTTTAGGATTGTTTTTTTCTAATTCTGTGAAGAATACCAATAGTATTTTGATGGGAAGAAATTCTTCCTAACCCATTCTGTGAAGCCAATATCACTCTGATACTAAAGTCAGACATGGACACAACAACAAAGAAAACTAGAGACCAATATCCCTGATAAACACAGACAGTAAAATCCTTATTGAAATACTAACAAACGAAATCCAACAGCACATCAAAAAGACAATACACTATTATCAATTTGATTTTATTCCAGGGATGCAAGATGGTTCAGCATGCATAAATCAATACATGTGATTCATCACATAAACAGAATTAAAATTTAAAACCATATGATCATCTCAATGGATGCAGAAAAAGCATTTGATAAAATTTTGTATCCTTTCATGATAAAAACCCTCAACAAACTAGTCATAGAAATAACATACTTTAAAATAATAAAGTCCATATAAGATAAACTCAGAGCCAAGATTTAACAAATTGAGAAATGGTAAAAGCAACCCCCCCTACGAATTGCAACAAGACAAGAATTTTCACTTTCACCACTCCTATTCAACATAGTACTGGAAGTCCTAAGCAGATCAATCAGGCAAGAGAAAGAAATAAAAGGCATCCAAATTGGAAAAGAGGAAGTCAAATTATTTCTGTTTGCTGATGGTATGATCTTATACCTAGAAATTCTAAAGATTCCTCCAAAAAAATCTTAGATTTGATAAATATAAATCTGAAAACTTTCAGAATACAAAATCAATGTACGAAAATCAGTATCGTTTCTATACACCAGTAACAATCTTGCTGAGAATGAAATCAAGAAGGCAATCCCATTTATAATAGTTATAGAAAAAATAAATACCTAGGAATATATTTAACCAAGGAGCTAAAAGATCTCTATGAGGAAACCTAAAAAACACTGATGATAGAAATTGTAGATGACACAAAAGAATATAAAACATAGTATGCTCATGAATTGAAAGAATTAATATTGTTGAAATGACCATGCTCTCCAAAGCAATCAACATCTAATATTGTCAGTTTTAAAATTTTAACTATTCTCCTCGGTATGAAGTAGTATCTCTTTATAGTTTTACAATCTTTTAATAGAATAAAACATAACATCTTTCCTTTATTGTTGCTCTTTTTTTCTTTTTAATTTCTCTGGATAAATCCCTGAATAATGCAATATATTATATAGTCTATGATTGCACACTAATATACATATTATAACCTTTCTATGGTACAAGAGTGCTCATATAGTCCCATTTATTTTTTGATAAATTTTTCCTCAGGCATTATGTTTCAACATTATTTTTATGTTTTGTGAAAGGTTATGGAAAAATATTTTTCCATTCTGAAACTACATTATTAATATCTTTGGAATGGTTTATTTAAATATCTGATTTATAAAAAGGAAGAGGTTTTCTAGTTAAAAAAACTATATATAACAAATCAAAGCCTTTAAATATAAAGGTTATAATTTGAGGAAGGTATAACAAATAACAAAGGTACTGTGACTGGGTTTGAGACTCATTCACTACAGAAAGATAATGATGGATAAAAAGAGAAACACCCTTATTTGGGACTGGTCATAAATATCAATAAGTAAAATCACAAACAATCATCAAATTCACCATAAAAAATATAATTGATAAATATGATAGTCAGATTTAGTAAATAAAAATATAGGACTCTCAGTTAAATTTGAATTCTAGATAAACAATATTTTTTTAATTACAAGCATATTTCATGAATATTTATGACATACTTATACTAAAAATGTATTTTCTATTTATTCATGTTTAATAGGGAATTTTGTATTTTATCTGACAATCATACCAATAAGATATATATGCATCTACATCTACATACATATATATATTTCCAACTGTGGTTGTTTCTATAATATAGAAACTATATTAGAGGTTCTTTTAAAGTGATACTAATTCTGAATGCCTACAATATGGTAGATGAACTCTGAGAAGTCTCATGACATATGTATTCATAAACAAAAACACAAAAATATCAGTTGGTATATTAGTTTGCTAGGGCTACCGTAACAAAATACCACAAATTGGAGTGCTTACACAACAGAAATTTATTTTCTCACAGTTCTAGGGGCTAGCAATCCAAGATCAAGGTGTCAGCAGGGTTAGTTCCTTCTTAGGGTGGTCAGAAAAGGACCTGTTCTAGCCTTCTCTCCTTGGCTTCTTCTGTCTGTCTTCTTTCTGTGTCTTCATATTGTTCTCCCTCTGTACATGTCGGTGTCCAAATTTCCTCTTCCTGTAAGTACACCAGTCATATTAGATTAGAACATACCTTAATGATCTTATTTTACTATAATTACCTCTGTAAAGAACCTGCCTTCAGATACAGTCACATTCTGAGGCACTGAGGGTTAGGAATTCAGAATATAAAATTTTGAGGGACACAATTTAGCCCCTACCTATTAAAAAAGGGAATTAGAAAACACTAAGGAGGGAGAGAATGAGATATGGGCAAGGAAAATGAGAATCAGTGTGGCTTTTAGATTACGAATAAGAAATATTCCAACTTAAACATGCTTTTATCTTGCCAGTATGAGTTTTAAGAGCTGGTTACTCAGGACATTTAGCAGCTACTCTTAGATTTAGATATTGAATATCTCCAGTAGAGCCAAGATTCCTACTCCCACTAAACCAAATCTAAGTGTAACAAATAAAAGAAAGCAGGTGAGTGAAATGACTGAACTCCTAAAAGTGTTAGTTCATCTTCTCTAATATTTGATGATGACTCCAAATGTAGACCAAACAGGGAAAAAGCAGAGAATAAATTTGGAATCATTATTTTAAAATGTTTTCCAGTTCAGAACACTTTATGGATGCATTGAAATTCACTTTGAATAATGAAAGTGAATTTTTTTCTAAAATGCTCACTTAAAACCATGGTTTATTAAACAAAGCTCTTCTTCAGGGGACTATACTCTGAGGAACAATCACCCTTGTATAATGCAGAATCATGGTCTTGTTCATTAGGAAATATTAAGAATTAAATTACTGCTCCTCACCTCATACTTGGAGAAAGGAAAAATGTTAAAATAATTTGATGAAGATTTAATAACATTTCAATATTAATTACTTTGGACATACTTTGTGTATGTGTAAAACTTAAAAGTTCCATCTTATAAAGTTTTCTGATAATATGGTATTGCTGCATTTATGATTTTTTTAATTCACATGTAACTTACCTATAGCAATGCTCAATTAAAGATAAGAAAATGCTTCATGAGGCAGATTATAATTTACATCACAACATTATGAAGAAAAGGTTATTGTTCATATATTTCTCATGTTTTAAATACAGAGTGTTGCAGATTGATCTCACTGGAATCTTTAGTAAAATATATTTATCAAATTCATCCCGTGATAGCATAAAACTTGCATTTTAGTTTTTTTCCTTTATCTCAAGATTTTTCAAATCTGGCAATGGACTGAATAAATGTATAACATCTCCCGCTGGCTTATCCATTATTCAACCTGAGAAAATGTATAGGATGTTAAGCCATATAAATATGCCACTTATCATATCAGTGAGGTTTGCCTTGACGCTACCAAATGTTTTACTTTCTCTGCTGTGCCTGTCTGCATCTATCACAGTTTTCATCTATCTAACCCTAATTAATTGTTTATATGTCTGTTGCCTCTTATTAAACTATGAGCCCAAGAGCTCTTATTTACCAAAGCTTAACACAAACATACAGTTAGCATTAACTAAATAAAAAGTCTGTTGAATGAATAAAATGATGCATGCAATTAAAATAATTATGGCAATTATAGTGGTAACAGTTTTAATTTACTGAGAGTTTATTATGTGACAGGTAGCATGCTAGCCTGGTTATATGGATTACTTTGCTTTCTTCTCACAGCAGCCATGTAATGTAGATGTGATCATTATCTGTTTAACAGATAAAGATATCAAGACTTGTAATAGGTAGTAACAGTAGCCCTGGGATTTTAACTGAAGTCTTTCTGTTTTAAAAATCCTGAGAGTTGGTTTGGCATATGTTTGAGTCTGTCTTCAGAACCACACTGCCTACGTTAGACTCCCAGCTACACCTTTTGTCAGCTTTATAGCCATGGGCAATTTATGGAATAGTTCTAAGCCTCAGTATCTTAACATTGTTGTGCCTGAGTTTCCTATCTGCAAATTAGAGATAATAAGAATTACCTATTCATGAGATTGTGTTGAGTTGTAAATGACTGATGACACTCAAAGCACTTAGAATCATTCCTTGGCTCAAGGTAAGTACTATGTAAGTGTCAGCATTTTTATTACCATAGATTGCATTCATATTATACTATATATTTAGCATTGTAAAGTTTTATTGCCTAATTTACCACCCTGCTTTCAGTTCTGGAATATACCATAAACCTGCTATATGTTCTTCACTTTGCAGTTACACTGGCACAATGTTTACACGAGTCCTGGTCACTTTTTCAAAGCTCGGGTTAAAACTGAGCAAGACTCAGCAGGTGTAACTTTGTGCTACCTAAACAAAAGAGATGAATAGATGAGGTGGCTGAGTATTTCTAGGCAGAAACAAAATCAAAGAAGTGAATAATCTTGTGCATCACATGTCATACTATTACAAGGCCAATTTGTTAGTCTACTATACTTGGTGGAATACTGGGTTTTGAGTAAAGAAAGGAAATGGTAAAGTAACATCAGCTAATTCACTGCAAGCATTTGATGTATTAGGTTTAACACAGATTTAAATAATAATAGGATGCAAAAAAAGGAAATACAGCTACATTTCAATGACATTGAATAGTAGCTCTGTTTTTGGAAGGTTATTTTATCTTTTAATGGTGCCAGGTGTAAGATACAAGGAAGGCATTCCTGAAGGACATTGTAAGAAACAATAGAAATGCTTAAACAGAGGGACTCCTTGAACACCAGAAATAACCAGGATGATTTGTTGCCTTTCAATATACAATATCCATTTGTTAACTATGAGCAAGGATTAATTCCACAGGTAATTAATGCTATAACTTCCACTAATCTTGATCTGTTGCACCCTACAATTTGCTCTTAATATTAAATAAAATATTAAAATGTGTGACTTTTTATATCATCAGCCTTAAAAATCTCACTAAGTTATTTTAATCAATATACTTGTTTTAAGTAAAAGCCATTTAATCTCCTGACTTATACATTAACCTTCCATTAAGTATTAGTGAAGAAGTTAAATGTACCTTAGTCAATAATGCTAATGCAGGAACTGTTGTATCACCTATGGAGAAATGCGTATTCATATTATGTTAAAGTGGCTATCCTTAACGATTAGCCATTACGTGTCAGGAGACTGATAATAAATTTGAAATATTCCATGAGAAAATGAATTATAATGTTGAAACTGAGTTCTCTGTACTGTAATAATTTTGAAATGAGGTCATCTGCTTCTTCTGGTCAGCGCCTTTTAAGGCAATGATATTGAAGTGATGAAGACACCCTCAGTGACACTTTAACCTCACCTTGCAGTTTCACATCTTGCTGAGTAATAAATGAGACTGCTAATTGAAACTGAGATGTATGAATCTATTGTATGATAGTGGTTTAACAAGTACTCTTTTTCTTTAAATAACGTGCTGATATCTGTAAGCTGCTTACAGTAATGTAAGCTTTCTGCTTTAAAACTATGTTACACATTTTTGTTTATCCCTTTATCAGAAAATAATATCCATTTTCAATCCCCCTTTCTACACATGCTTATAGTTCTCTAATATTCGTCTATTTAGTTACAAATTTCCTCCCCACCAAAATTTGATTTTATGGTAAGATTATCAACATAAATTCTAATGGGTTTGCAAGAGCATACTAATGCACTTGCTTTTCATTGAGGAAAATCTATATACCTAGATAAGATGCCATTTACTAGACAGGAAGGAAAATCTGTAGACTTTAAATATTCTTTCAGATATCTTCCTCCACTGTTACAACAAAAAATGTAGATGCTTATGTATCATCACAGTTCTGGCTCCGCAAATTTTCATCCATGTTTACTGTTAGACATAACAAATATAATTTTGTGATTTAAGAAAAATAACTAAATATTAGGAAATTGTCACAATCATTTCAAATTGAATGACTTATTGCTCTTGTCTTTGCCACCTGTAGGTGTCCTTGCAGTATCTTGGGAAAAGAGGCTAATACTTTGAATATATATGTGTATGTGTGTGTGTATATTCCTTGTTTTTAGTTCCTTAAGGAAAGTGTATAACCTCTAAATATACCACTAAAAATATGTCTTAACTTTTTATAGACAATAATAGCTTAATTTATTAATATAAGGGAACAATACAAAAATGTAATGCCTAACTTGATCTTAAATAATATATTTTAAATCCCATGACACCCTTTTTTTCTTGACGATTTTTATTAAAGTATCTTAAGGCTGATATTAACTCAATAGTGACCCTATTTCTCCATACTAATTGCTTAAAATCTTAATTCCTCCCTCCGGTTAAGTACTATTCTTATGCATCTCCTAGCATTAGGTAAATAAAAGTCATTACTGTTATATATTATAATAAGCATAATCCCAAATCACCAATAAGTTTTTATTACATTGTTTTAAGAAAATCTATGTTAATGAATAAAGAATTTATTCTGGGAATCCATAGTTCATAACCATCACTATATACTTTTTATTCCATTTCAAGGTAAGCTATATTACTTTTATTTCATTATACTCTTATCAATAAAAAATACTCTGAAATACTCTTGGAATTTCAAATTTGCAAATATTTTTGTCTTTAGGAAGAAAATAAGGTATTCAACTAGGTCATTAAGCTGTATGCATAGTATTCATAAATATATTTCTTGTATAGATTTTCTCTGTATTATTCTATCAAACTAGTAAGAACCATGCTTATTGAATAATAACTGTGTCACAAGCAGGGTTTTTAATACTTTTTATTTTTCAATTCATTTTAGCTTCACAACATCCCTAGACATATCTATTTGTCTTCTTCTGGGGAACTAGAGTTATAGAGAAATTAATTATATCATCACCAACCAAAAGGACACATGGTGGTTAGGCCAGGATTTGGAGCTAGGTCATTGACTCCAGAGTCCAGACTTACGTAAAACCCCGTGTTCCCTTGATACATTGTAATGAAATACTAAGGAGAAAGGTCTTGTAATTATGTGAATGATTCTTTTTTAATATTTATTTTTCTTCCACTGATCAACAATTTTGATAAAAGATGAAATTATAGAAATAGAGAATCATTGTGGGTTAATTCTTTCAGACCTACCTTCCCTCACTAAATGGGAGAAAAGAAGCAGAAAGATTTCATTCTGTAACATTGTTTTTGTTACAAGCTTTTATTCAACATAACTCACTCTTTTAGAATTCTGAGAGAAATCAAGCTAATGGAGATTTGCTTTATGGCATTTGTTCCTGAGAAGGCTCTGTAAATTATAAGAAAGCAGAACATAAGATCAACCTCGACAAAACTCAGGGTTCATATTTAGAGGAACAAAATCTAAACTTCATTCCAACTTGATGGGGACCAAATAATCAGTTACTGCCTAAGAAACAATTTGGATTGGCTGTTCCCAGAGACATAAGTGAAAAGTGAGTGTGAAGTGAAAAGTTGAGTGTTCTCTGACTCCTGGGCAGCATAGAAAAGGATAATATTTAATAGAAACAAAAGGCAAAATATTATTCTCCCCTGACACATCTACACCTGGGATAACTGGACATTTCCCAAAGAAAAGCAGCTCATATAACCATCAAATGGAGGGCCATCCACAGAAGGATATGCTGATCATATCAGGGCTCTGGAGTATGGAGAAGGTAGAGATGGACATAAGACATCACTGCAATCTGTAACATCAGGAAAGGATGCAGGGTGACTTATAAGCCCTTTCCTGGGGGAAAATTAAGTGAGAAGATATTTTTATAGGCTGAAAATACTCAGTTGGAAAATAAAATGAAATAATATTTTATCTTAAAATGGTAAATATGAGTAGCTCTTCATGTCTATGAAATAATGAGGAAAATGTATATGGATGGAATGACAGCTATGAGCAGAAGGTAGGAGGACTTTAGTGGTCTTAATTGTTGGATGTCAACATGTGTATCCTATCTGGCTATCTACAAATAGGCTATGAGTGTTACTGCCACAGCAGAATATCAAATTGGATGGACCACGTTTACTCAGCATGACATTGTGCCCTTTTGTCTCAAATCTTTTCCAGTCTTACCTCCATCCACAGTTATGCAAATTTAACCCCAAGAATTCTCTTAGATTTTAAATAAGTTTATAATTGCTCTTATAAGGTGAATTACACATATGCAAAATAAATAAATAAAACTATTGAAAGACAAATAGATAATTACAAATGGCAAAAGTGATCAATCAAGGAAAATGCATTTTTTCTATGAGCAGCAAATTTTTCTTATGATATTTATTACCAATAAGATGAGCAAGTTGATATATATGTTGATTTTCATTGGTTGTAATGTCTTGGAAGATGATATCGTTTTCCTTTTTTGTTTCTTCTAATAAATAATTTGTTGAGAACATGTGCTAGTAAATTCTTCTAGCTACTCCCTGGTTGTAAGTTAAGTACTTTTGCAGGCTATATTGATTCTCTTTCAGGTCACCAGGGTACTACGTAACAAATGGAAACTCATTCTGTAATATTCTAAGTGGATTTAAGAGTTATACATTTGATTATGATTTAAAGGTAAGAAAAGAATAATACCATGGAGATATATTTATAAATATATATGATCTCCATTAGCATTCAACCACATAAGAATAAGAAATATCTGTTAATCAAAGGAATATCAGGCAGACTTTTTGCATTGTCTGTATAGACCATTAATGTGGGCACATAATCTTCGCATTGATAGCAGTTAGTATGAAATTACACAGCTGTACAATATTACTGAAATGATGATATGAGTACTGACGATTCAGCACCCTCACTCTTGTTCTCTTTAATTCCCTTCCTGATTCTTCCACTGCTGCCCTCCCCTTCCATTATGTTTTCTGAGCTCAGATTTAACCAAAAAGTAATATTTCCTTGATTCCCATCCTCCTCTCAGACTACCCCCACCCCCTCCTTGTTCAGTCAAAGCCTTACTTGTCCTGAGGATCGACTCCCTCTCCTAGATTAGGTTCTATATCTTCCCAGCTTCTTACCGTGATGTCTCACGTTTTACTCTTCTCTGCTGAAAATCTATTTTGCTTCACTGTTTACTCCTCTCTCTTACTTTCTCCACTTACTGTCATTCATGTCAGACTGGAAACAAGTTCACCAGTTTTTCTCTTCATTTCAAGGCCCACCATTGTGTGAGAACTATTGATATAAAGGACTCACCATATAGGAGGGAAGAGCTTTGGGTTGGCTTCATAAATAGTTAAATTGGTAAATTTGGGGAATGCTTGTAAGCAAACTGGACTCTGGAAGGAGATAGAACTTCCAGCTGTTCTTATCTGTCATTACACCCACTGTCTTCATCCAGACTTGGATTTAAGCTACATGATCTCTTTTTATCCATTGTTTTGATATACCTGCTTTGGCATTATTATCAAAGAAAAACCACAACATTCAGGAATATAAGATGAAAGTTGAGCCAATGCCCTTCATCCTGAAGCATCCTGATGCTGAAGGGTTCAGTGCCATCTCTCGGTCCAGACTCCTTCTAGAATTCATTGCACTTCCTGCTGTCACTGGAAAGGGCTCCTCCCCTGACCTCTATTGTCCTTCATTCTGGCTGGACTTGTGCCCAAGTTTTATAACCTTTTAGACTCCAGCATCTCTCCTTCCCCTCAATCACTCTTTTGCTATAGCATTACCTACTGATTTATTTTTCTCTATTTCCTTCTAAAACTTTCTGTTCCAACTCCAGTTTCCAACCACTTCCCCCCATCCTTCCTGTTCTCCAACATGCTTACTCCCAGAATGCCCTTTTATTTGTCCATTGTCATCCCTGTAGTATTTTTCCTTTATTGGCCATATACTACATTCTTTTAAAGATAAAATCACTATGCTCAATATCTTGTCTTCATATTTTCCCACTGTGTCCATCAGACAAAGCCTCAAAATTGGATCCGTCGCTCCATTTGTCTTTTCATTTTTACAACCCAGCTACTTGCAGGTAGAGAAAACAGTATTACAATTGAGGAAATGCTCACCAATTATTTATGGTGTGCCAGAGAGCAAACAGAAAGAGTGTGCCCTGCCCTAAAGCCATTTGTAATTATGCAACCATGCAGATCTTAGCTGACCCTAAGCACTATTTTACATGACTTTCTTTATCTATCTTTCTTAAGCTCTCTCTTCCATTCCTCAAAGAAACATCACCTTTTTTTTAAGCCATAAAGATCTCTAAACAAATAAACTTTTATCCTTTTTCATTGAGAAAATTCAGGCCAACAGGTATGAACATATACAACTTCTTCCTTATCTTCTTGTTCAGGGTTAATGCTTTCAGGCATGTTGCAAGCCTCACTTTCTTCCCTCCAACCCCCACCACTGACTTTTACACAATCCTTTTTTATTTCTCTATTGTCAACTTCTCTCTTGACATTAAATTTTTCTTATCAGCATATCTTTGTAAATTCCCCATCTTAAAAATAGTCCATTTGTAGCTAATGTTAATTGACAGTTCCTTTACATATCTTATGTCATTTCATCCTCACAATAACTCAAGAGATACAGAATATTATTATCACTTTATAGATGCTGAAACTAGATATACGGAAGACATGCTCAGAAAATAATAAAACTCAGATTTGAGCTCAGGACCCTTTTGGTTCTAAAGTCCAAGTTTTCAAACATCTTGATATTTACTCATTCTTTTGTCTCCTTGATGAGCTCATCTGTGAACTCATAAATGTGGAAGTTTTACGTGTTAACTTGGCTGGGATATAATACTCAGTTATTTAGTCAAACACAAATCTAGGTTTTGCTGTGAAGATAATTTGAAGATGTGGTTAACGTCTTCAATCAGCTGACTTTAAATAAAGGAGATCACCCTCTAAAATTGTGGGTGGATCTCATTCAATCAGTTGAAAGACCTTAAGACCAAAAATTGAAGTTTCTCAAAGAAGTAGAAATTCAGCCTCAAGACTACAGCATCAACTTACCTGAGTTCCCAGATTGCCAGACTGCCCTACAGATTTCAGACTTGCCAGCCCCCGTGATTGTGTGAGCCAATTCTTTAAAATAAACCATACATAATCACACACACACACACACACACACACACACACACATTTGCACACACAATTCACATCAGCTCTGTTTCTCTCTGCGGAACCCTAACTTATAAGTACACCAATGACTTTTATCCACAATTTCAGCTCACTTCTCTCCTGGTTTGATTCCATATCCATATTTTTAACTGTCTATTGTGTTTCTCCATACAAATGACCAAAAGGAAACAGGCTCACATCCAAACTGTGTTTCCTTCCCTACTCCCTTCCCAGTCTGTTTTTCCTCCTAGGGTCCTAAAATGGTGAATGGAAACACCTACTCAGCTACCAAACCAGAAGCCACTGCCTTCCTCTCATCACTCATGCCTTAACCTGACAAATATTTCTTCCTCACATCTTTTTAATCTATAATCTTCCCTTCAGTCAACTTGGCAATAACTTCACTTAGACTATCATCATTTTGTCTACATTATTGCCATGACTTTTCTTTCTTATAATGGTTTCTGTTTTCCTAATTGAATCCAATTAATACACTTCTCAAATCATTCTAAGTTTGAAATAGATGTCCTTTCTAAGTAATATCACATTTCTCATGGCTTAGATCTATAATACTCATTATCACATTGGCTTGCAATTTTACAAAATTAAAGTGAGGATTATGAACAATGTAGAATAAGTATTTTATTGGAAAGATCATTGAATTTCCTTTAACTATCACATATTTTTCATATCTATGAAATATCAAAGGCAGAAAACAAAAAAATGCTCTCAACATTTGTATGTACAAAAGGTTATAAAAACTTATGTGCACATAACATTTAATACTTAAATATTATTTTAATGATACATGGTTCCTATGAACATTAAAGTCAAATTAAATGATTTAGGAAAAAATGTGAATGAATCAAGGATGTTCCAGCTTTTGTGCAATGAATTTTTTACCATAATCTAATCAGTACCTAATGAATCATGCAATTTCATCTTTAAACAAATTTTAAAAGAATGCCAAGAAAAATTAAAAAGCTGGCCTAAGTATGTTTCTTTGACAGAGTCAAAGACATTATTTTCCTAAATCAAGATGGCCTGATTTCTATGGCAAAGAACAAGGAAGTTTTTAGTGGAGAGGCATCTGGAAATATTTTATACATTTTTGCTAAAACTAACCAAGATACATGTTCAGGAAAAGGTCCTAAGAATGGAGTACCAGAAACTACTCATTCTACAAATATCTTACTTGTCTCCTAATTGCTCTGCGGTAAAAGTCAGAGTGGCAGTCCTGACAGACAGACAGCTAACTAATAAATTGATGTAAGATAGTCCAGTGATTCTATGCTTTGCCTCTTTTCTATTGAATTTAAATGATATAATGGATGTAAATCCTTTAAAACTGTTTTGGCAGAGTGAGCATTCAATACTGGAAGAGGCCATATATCATAAAGTTTAAGTGCATACGTTCTGGAGCCAGACTGCCTGGGTGTGAATCCCAGTTCTACTACATCTCTGCATGTGACTTTGAGCAATTATTTAACCTCTTCTTGTCTCAGTTTTTTGTTTTTTTTTCTCTTTTTTACATCTGTGAAGTCAGGATAATGATCAAGTGATTTCATAGGGTGGTCGTGAGGATTAAAATAGTAAATGCATATTAAGTGTTTAGAGCAGCACCTGTCCCATTATAAGGGCTCATTAAATATTAGTTATTAATATTATAACTTATATGTACACAATACTTAATAAATGTTAGCTTCTTCCCCCTCTTCTTCCTTTTCTGCTTGTCCCAAAGAGTCAGTTTATTAAGTATAAATGTGAATTCTTATTTTATTTTATACTTCTTAATACCCTGAAATGTCATTTTTTTGGATACTTTCCACTGGTCTTTTTGCTTATCACAATTAATAATAAATTGCTGCTATCTTTCTATACATGAAAGATTTCCAAAACTCTCTATATATGTAAAATAAATCATTCCTAGTCAGAAGGGTAAAAAATATTTAGTTAGATTTAGTTTTAAAATCACATTACAATCTCAAAGCAGATTATTTCTGCTCAAGGATGATGATATAGAGAATTCATCTTGAACCTTTAAAGCAAAAACAAAGACACTATTCAAGTTTCATAAATTTTTTTAACATGCCAGATGTAAAATCAATTAGCTATAGTAGAAACATAGACTCATATTTTAAGGGCTGCAGCATTCTAATTGCACAGTCTGCAGGGTTTTTTTCTTTTTTAACAATAATATGAGGGGATTTGGACTTAAACATTTTTCATTTCTAGAACGTTCCTGATTGACTTTGGAAAGTGCCCCACCAGAAATGCCCTAAGAATCTTCTCTGGAAATTTAAAAACACAAAAATACATTTGTATCTTCAAAAAGACTTCTCAGAAAGTTTCCTCACTTCATAATAAATAAAAGACTATAAACGAAATCCATTTGAAGTCCCTAAATACTTGTTATGAGTGTTCACAGTTGGAACTGATCTAAAGATATTCTAAAATTAATGATTAAAAAAGTCAGCCATGTAACTATATGTTTGCACACATGAACCGAGATTGTTGAGTTAGACAACATCTTGCCTAAGAAAAGAGAAAATAATAACTGCTGAAAATGCAGTCACAGGCAGTAATGTGAAGATAACACAGTAGCTCACTGAATGGCAAACAAATGACTTTAGACTGGAGAGATCAGAAGGCTTTACTGAACTTAGTTCCGCATACCTAGTCTATGTAAACTCCAATCACACTATCAGAAAAATAAAGTAGTATAGACAAATCACCTGACTCAAATGAGTAGCTTACAACAAACTCTATTAGTAAAGACTGTTTCAATGTTAACATTAGCTTTTCATCAAGTCATCACTGCTCCCTTCCAGATAAATTACTTGCTGAATTTTGGACAAAACTAAAAATAATTCCTACCAAAAACACTGTTATCTATTTTTCTAATCTAGATCAAAAGCAGGACTTATCTTCTTGCTTAAATTTCATATGGTGTGACAATCACTTATCTGAAACCGTGAGGCCAGATATGTTTGGAAATGTTGAATTTTCTGCATTTTAGAAATCAAATGTGATCCATATATAGTATATTTCATAATACCTCCAGCAGAGTGTGAGACCAGATACTGTCTCAAAAGCTTTTATCAAAAGCTTTCACATATCTTCAACATAAATATATAGTCATGCTAACTAGAATAGATACTATAAAACCACCAAATAAGTCACCTACAAGTGTTTGCTTTACAGAGCAGTAGAGATATCAGAATTTTAAGTAAGATATTGAGATTAATAATATAAAAACAATAAACTAAAGCTAATTCCTGTTAATAAATTATAATTCCTGAAATCACATATTTAATAAATCAATAATAAGGAAATGTGTGTGTATTTTATATCAGCAGTAACCATTCCATGGACAATAGTGATAAACTCTGTTCAAAATATGTTTTAAAAAACTGTTCAAAGGCGCTGCAAATCAATCAGCAGTAAACAGAAACTGGACATAATATGATCCTTGAAAAAAGGGAACCAATTAGGTCAGATGTACACTTACACATTCTTTGGTCTCATAGGGCCACTCACTGGTAGTTCATACACAAAAAGTTTGAGGAATCAGAAGGTGAAAGTTGGGGTAGTTAGGACAGCAGGAAAATGACAAGGGCAATGCCAGAAAAGAGAAAGGCACGAAGAGGGAATGGATGTGCAAAAGATCTCTCTTAAATTTGAAAACTGATTCCTGAATGGTTCATATGTGGGTGAGACTCCAGGCATCAAAGAAAACAATATCTGGATCATTCAAAGAGCTAAGATTTGTAAAAATATAGATGTAGGGGGAACAAGTGCAGTTTTGTTACATGGTTATATTGTGTAGTGGTGAAGTCTGGGCTTTTGGTGTACCCATCACCCTGGAAAGTATACATTGTACCCAATAGGTAATTTTTCATCCCTCACGTTCCTCTCACCCTCCCATTGTTTGGCATCTCCAGTGTCTATTATTCCACTCTGTATGACCATACATACTCACATTTTAGCTCCTACTTATAAGTGAGAACATGTAGTGTTTGATTTTCTGTTCTTAATTTACTTCACTTGGGATAATGATCTCCAGTTTCATCCAAGTTGCTGCAAAAGGTATTATTTCATTCTTTTTTATGGCTGAGTATGTATGTCATGGTGTATGTGTGTATATGTGTGTGTGTGTATATATATGGGTGTGTGTGTGTGTGTGTGTGTATCTCACATTTTCTTTATCCAATCATTAGAAGGACCATAAATAAAGAATAAAGACCAAATTCCAAAACCAGGGAATTTGGCCTAGGAAAAAGGGCACAATTGAAATAGATCCACTCTAATAAAGCCTAAAGCAAACCTTCACAATATTAAAAATCATGTGCCAGTAATTTAGTGACCTACTAGAATAAAATTCTCTATTTTTCAGAGGAAGACAATAGAATTCACAATTTCTTCAATCTATCATTCACAATGTTCAGAACACAAGCAAAAACTACCAGACATAGAAAAATAAAAAAAGAAATTTAAGTCACAGATCAGAGTGGGATGGGGGAAAGAAGGAAAGAAAAGCAGACCTAGAGATAACAAAGACGCCAAAATTAGCAGATAATAGAACAAAAATATTGAGATTAGCAGATAAGATTTTATAATAACTTTGATGAAAATATTAAAGAACCTACAGGAAGAGATTGATATAACGAGTGAAGAGACAGTGAACTTCAGGGAAGATAAGGAAACTATAAATAAGAATGAAATGGAAATCATAGAACTGAAAAGTATATCTCAATTTAAAAATTCATTAGATGTACCTAATAGCAGATTATACACACACACATACAGAATTCATGACATTGTAAGACAGAGCTATAGAAATGATATAAATGAAAGCACAAAGAGAATAGAAGACTGAAAAGGAAACAGAACCTTAATGATCTGTGAGGTTGTACTAGATCTAGCACATGTGGAAATGGAGTCCTAACTATGACAATGTCGGTTAGAATGTACCAGAAGAGAAAAATGAAAATGCTATTAATCCATGATGGTGATCAATAAAAAAATCTTTCATACATTTATTAAAAATAATTTACTGAGTATCTCCGGTGTGCCACTGCTTTAGGCTTTGGAGATACAGTGGTAAAGAAAAAACACAGTATTTCTGATTTCATGAAACTTACATTCTAGCTATGGAAAACAAGCACTGAGCTAAAAGTTTTTAAAAATCTATCTTATAAGTGCTTTGATATAAACAGGATAAGGTGATATCATGGAAAGCGGCCAGTTGCTACTCTGAATAATCAAGAAAAGTCTCTCTCAGGAGGTGATACTTCAACTGAAATTTGAAAGACAAAGAGTGAATTAAGAAGGAGAAAATAGCTAATGTAAACGTCTTATTTCAAACGTTTTAGGAACAGAAAACAGCAAGTGTAGTTAGAGAAAAATGAGTTGGAGTACTACGTACCATGGTACATAGTAAAGATACAGAGGCCAGGTCAGGTTGGTCTAGGAAGAGGCACTCAGAATTGTTTTCTGTGCATAATAGGAAGACATTGAAGAGTTTTTACTGGGAGGGGTGAGTGCCATGACATGATTTATGTTTTTAAAAGATCACTATGGGAGGAAAATATGTCAGAGGATGAAGAAGTAGAAACACAACACTGTTGACTGGGCAAGATATATTGGCATGGTTTTTCTCCCATCCAAGCACTAACCAGGCCCAATCCTGCTTAGCTTCTAAGATAGAAGAGATTGGGCTCATTCAGGGTAGTATGACCACAGATAGGCATGTTTTTTCTGATAAGAGATAAGGGAAATGGAGGAATCAAGGATAAGTTTATGTTTGGAAATTGAGCAATTAGGGGATAATAAATACGAGATGGAGGAAACTGTGGGGTAAGTAGTTTTAGGGTAGAAATTAAGAGTTCTATTTTGGATATGCTAAGATTAAGGTCCCTTCTTGACACCCAAGAAATGCTAAGTTAGATATCTATGAAGGAAGGCTCGGGGAAAAGGTCAGGACAGTATTTATAAATTAGGGAATCCATGGAATAGAGATGGTAAAATCCATGAATCTGGATTTGATTATTAAAGGAGAAACTATGACTAAAGAAGAGAAATAGAAAGAATGCAGTACTTGGGCACTGTAAAATTTAGAAGTGACTAAGACACAAGGACAGTAAGGTGGAAGTAAAACCAATAGAAAACGATAAAATGCCAACAGAAGCAAGTGTTCAAAATGGAGTTCTTTCATTTATTCATTCAAATAAAAATTCCTGTTCTTTTAGATGTTATATTCTACTGAGGAAAACAAACAATAAAACAATAAGCATAACAAGAAAAGCAAATTTTAGAGTATGACTTTTTCTACGAAAAATATTTGAAAAAGTAAAGCATATTAGCATGGATGTAGAGTGTCAGGAGTATGGGAGAAGTGATTTGCAATTTAAATAGTATGGTCAGAGTAGGAAATGATCAATTTTGTCACAGGCTGTTTGAAAGATTAAAAGAAAAATAAAGAAGAGAAGTGACTTAGGGATTTGAGGTCATCGATGACTTTACAAGAGAAATTTCAGAGCACTGTACAGTTGGAGTAAGAAAATAGAGATTATTATTTCAGAAAACTCTTTTAAATGTTAGTTTTGAAAGAGAACAAAAAACTGAAGACATTATTGAAGAAGGAAGCGAAGTCAAGGTATTGTTTTCTAAAGTTAGGAGGTCATAAAGAAGGTGGGTATGTTGACGGGAGTGATCCAGTATGAATATAAAGAAATTGATGATATAGAAGAATATAAATATCTAAAGGAGCAAAGCTAATGAAAAAGTGAGAACAGATGGTATCCCAGAAACTAATATTATTGGTTAGAGTGTCAAACATCAAAGAAAAATTAACTAAGGTAAGAACAGATAGCATATGGCAATAGGACTATCATTAGTATTATTAGCAGGAACATTTTAGTGCAAGCAATAAGAAGCTTCATTCTAACAGATTGAGGCCGGAAAGGAAGGGAGGAGACGTAGTGATGTAGAGGTTGGTCTACTATTTCAAGAATCTTGATTGTAATAGGGAAAAGAGGGAAATGAGATTAACTAGAGGGAGTGAACATTTTGTTGTATAGGTTCCATGTATTTTTAATGGTAGGGACAAACGAGTTTGCTTGCTAAGAGAAAAGCAGCAAGCAGTTACAGATGTAACAGAGACAGAGAGAAAAACAAATGAAACAAATACCTCAGAGGTGACCATAGCAGAGGTGGACGAAGGAGTCTCGAATGGGTTAATGTATACAACTTGGTAGGTATTGGCAGAGGAAACAGGGAGATCCCAGCTGAAACTTCCAGTTTTCTTAGTGAAATCGAAAGCGGTGAGGAACAGAGCAGATTAATGAAAGGAAAATGAAATCAAATGAGATTGTCTTCCCCAAATGCTCTACACAAGCTTGGCCAAAACCCAGGGTAAATAGAACAAAGAAATATACATATGAATCTATGAAATAAGACACTAAACAGAAAGACATCTCCAAAAATTAAGGAGATTTTCAAGAACAAAACTCCCTCACCACACCTGAGAATTACTCCCCACCTCCAATTCTCCATGAAGAAATCAATGCCAGAGAGTCTTTGAGATGAATTCAGATTATTTTTTAAAAGCATGTGCAGGCAGTCCAAGTCACATGATTAACTAAAGGCAGACAGGAAATAATGGCTCATGTCTATGTAAGTTATGCCTTGAATAAAATAAAAAATGAGAAACGAAAAGTTTTTTCTTTAGATCACTAAAATAAATCATACCAGATTAGCTACACTTTCTGTTACATCCTAAAAGGGTTGATTAGAATAATGCTACACAAAAAGTATAGGAAATACAAGCATTTGATAGAGGCTTTAATAATATTCTTGTTGACAAGTTGAGGAAAAGTAGACTTGATGACTGAATTTATCCAGGGGAATTGGTTACTGACAGAAAGATTGCCAATTAATAGATTGATACTGGCCAGAAGGAAAGTCTCTAAGTGGAATACTGAGGAGTGCAGTTTTCAACCCTACCTACTGCAAACATTTTATCAACGACTTGGATGCTGTAATACATGACACGTTTATGATGGGAAATGAAAGCTTACAAAAGCGTGCGTGCGTGTGTGTGTGTGTGTGTGTGTGTGTGTGTGTGTGATTAAGAAAGAAAAGACAGAGGGAAGGAGAGAGGGTGAGAGAGAAAGAGGGAGGAAGGAAAAAAGGAAGAAAGAGACAGAGAAAAGATATTCACAGACAGAGACAGATGTACGATCTGTCCAGTCATCTTCAGACTTCGTATCCGCCACCACCTCAGTCACAGCCGTCGCAGTTCTCGTATGAACACAGCGCAGCAACCTTAATTATTTTCTTGCTTCCACTTTAATGTTTCCCCAATTTAGAGAAAAGTAAATTCAGAAGAAAAACAGAAAATGGATGGTGGCACAGAAAGGACAGTGACAGTGAGGAGTTGTGTAAAGATGATGGCCCTGGGAACTTGACAGATGTGGGCCTGAATTTTAACTCTCCAGTCACTAACCGTGTGACTTGGTCAATTTACTTGATCCTTCTGTGCCTTATTTTTCTGTGAATAAAAGATGCGTATATCACAGATGTTTCAATTGAGGATTCGGGGAGACCATGTAAATAAAATGTGTAGGTGACTTGTTCCTATTAAATTGTTCCAATGAATATATGAAAAGCTCCTGTAGGCACTGACACTGATTAGCTTCAAAGACAGAAGGTGGAGAGGACAAGAGAACTGTCTTCAAAAAATTAAATATCTTACCATTGAATATTGATTGTTTCAAATTGCATGTTTTAAAATTTATGTATTTAAAAATTTGGTTTATGTAAAAACAGTGGCCTGTAAAACAATGGGTAATATATAACAGAATGAAGATTTGGACTCAATATTAGAAAGATATTGTCTGACAAATAGAAATGTGTATGTTATATATCTAAACTAAGGAATTTTGCACCATTTGAATTTTTTTTATCATTCACTCACCAAATACATTCACACACATATGTAGTAAAGTAATTATTTGACACACACACCTCTCTCTTTGAAAAAAAAAACTATTATATTTGAGACTAAAAAAACAGCTCTTTGGTCTTGTTTTATTTTTGGGACATCTTAAAATACAGGATTATCCACATCATCTTGTAGTTCAGTCAATCTTTTAGTCTGAATTCACAAAGAATGCATGAACTCAGAGTTCTATTTTTAAAGCTTGTGGAAAACATATTTATAAGAAAACAGAAGTGGAGAAATCTCTACTTCTTTTTAATTTTTTTTTTTGTTTAAATTGCTGGTCTGAGGAGAAAAAAAATCACTGCTATGCTTGGCATTTCTGCTTACTGATACATAAAAGAAAATTGTGTCGATTTTTTTTTCCAGACTAAAGAATAGCAAATCTATGGTTGTTTTTCTTTTTCTGTTTACATCTCTTTTATGACAAGAATGAAGATAATGATACAAATATATGCAATACTTAAATATTGTCAGATATTCGTCATATTTATATTCCTTACTGACTCCACTGTCCATAGTGATTTAATACTACATTAAAGTCAAACCTGGGAGGACATCATAAACAGCTCTTGTTTAAAGGGCATTGTGAAGGAGAGCCTTTAATCTGATTGATGAAATAAATGGAAAGTAATCTATCCTCTATTCAACAGCTTGTTGATGATATGAAAGAATTCCTACTCAAGCAAGCAAGGCTTTAAAGAGAAAGACCTCTTTCATCCTGTCAGCCTCTCATTTTTAGAAAAAAGTTAAGTTTTTCATCATGGTTCAGGGGAGTCCTTGTAAAACGTTCATTGAAAATTTAAGAGCAATTACGGTGTCAGACAGCTAGAAAAATTGCTTTTACTGAGTGAGAGTTCTCTGACAGATGCATTGTGGGAGAATTGATTCTTTCTAAGGGATAAGTGAATTGTCATTGTTAGGCTCTTCTCATGACATCTAGCTAGATGTCATCTGCTTTGTAACAGAAGATTTGAATCAGACAACTGTACTCAACACTAGACAGTGTCGAGATTAGTTCTGCAAAGAAATAAGGCTTTGCTGTGCATGGCATCAACTGAGCTTTTAAAGATTACAGATGAGCAAGGGTTTCAAAAAAAAAGTTAGAAAAATCAAAAACAAAGCTTTATAGCCACTTCAGAAAGCCTGGATGTTTAACCTGTAAGGAAGTCTGTCAAATCCTTGTGGAAACCATATAGAGAAAAGATCAATAGGATACCTACTGGCTCCATTAGCTTGATGTAAAAGGGGGCGAGGGAAGCTGCTCTTCCACAAGAGAAGCTACATTATTCCAGGGATTATGCGGGATCAGTTCACTTTGCAGAGAAGAAGAAGAGAAAATGAATGAAGATTCTTGGTGGGCCAAGACTGGAGAGAAAGGGCTTGTCAGGTAATATAATTGGTGATAAGAAAGTGGCTTATTGACTGGGAGGTGTCTCTAATTAGATGTTCATTTGCATAGGGGAAGGTGCCAGTTCTAATCTGGAATGAGGCTGGAGGAGAGAGATTCAGAAAAACGGCTGTCACTCAAATCTGCAGCAAGCTAGTTCTAACATAATTAGTGAATTTAGTACTAGCTTGTTATTTACATTGACTTTTAGAGAGAAGGAATATACTTGCTGTGGAAAAAATATGCATTTTAATCAATAAAATAGTTCTCCACATCTCATAAATCTTCACAACCTTATGCACATTAACCCTTGAGTTAGGACTAAAATATTCAGGTAAGTACACTGGATAAAAATATTTAGTATGACCTGATGTTATGAAGGGGAGGGAAAAAGGAAAGAAAAAAGTTTCAATATTTTTAGAAAGATTATTTTAAAGGTGAATGTGTTTTATTATTTTGCATTTATTACTTACATAAAATTATTTTTAAATGGTCTTCTAAAGAATACTTTTCACAAATTTGTTTTTTGAACATTTTCAGTGAAACTTAGTCCAACATGGGCAATACTATTTGGTGGGTAAACTACGGGTAATTTCAATTTGGGGGATAAGGTTGACATTGACCAAAATATATCTGGTTATTCATAGAATGGTTTAAAAATTCTTTAATTTTTTGTATAATTGTATTTCTAGTTCCAAGAATAGTTATGCACTTAAGGTCCTGTAACTTTAAGATAATATTGTTAAAATATTATTTCAGTTTTAGCAGAATAAGCAAAAGATTAACTGCATTTCCTTTATTTAACCTATTTGATGTACCTTACTTTTTTTTAAATGCCATTAAAACATTCATAAGAATCTGTAGGAACACAAACTCCAGCACAACATTTTCAAGAAAAGCTTTGTCTTCCCACAACACTGGCCTGAGTCTCTCCCTGTTCTGAGCATTCTTGCCATTTATGTTTCCCTGGAGCCGTTTATCAATGTTTATATGAGTCCTCAAATGAATTGATAATGATTCAAAAGGGCAAACTCGAATTCTGCTAGTAGAGCGCAGTTAAAATTAAACAACACACAAATCTGACTGCTTTCATTTCTGGTATTTTCCTTTTAATATCCCTACACATTTGTTTCACTCAGGTTGGCAAAGTGCATTTAAGTAGTTTACTAACAACTGAGTTATTTCATGTGTCTCCACCCTAAGCAGCAATACATCATTCGGTGAATTGCATATGGAGAACAGTATGTTATCTAATCAATGGTGTTGCAATTCAAAATGTTTGGCATGATCAATATCACAATATACACTAGGTTTAAAAGAACTTACTTGATTGCCTACAATTTTATTAGTGTAAATCTGACAGTGAGATAATGTGGTTAAGCTAAATGCCACAAGCACACAAATGTTGCATCTATCAGATATTTTAAAACTAATAGGCAAAGAAAATTTTCTTTTCAGCTTTCATAGAGAGCATTCTAATAGAGCATTTGTGTAATAAGATCACTTACAGTTAGCAAATGGCAGAAACAAACTTAATATAATATAGCATTTTACAATATATTATAAAAGATAAATCCAATTCAAAAGTGCATAAATAGAGTCATACAATTCTTGTACATAACATTTGTTTTTAACTTGTTAGAAAATACTGTATTGCAAATTATTCTCAGTCCCAAAGTAAAGGCACTTGAAAAGAGATTAGAGAAATACTTGGTCATGTGATCTGGTTGCTCCTAAACTCAGCGATGTGAAATATGGAACAAGCATTATCAAGAGGCATGTATTCGTCAACAATTGAACACTTTAAGGTTGCTCATGTGAAAGCAAATGAATATATTCACAAAATTTATTTTATCAATGATCTTAGTAATCCATATGAAATATGTAATGATTATGCATTTTGCTAAGTAAGATTAGGCTGTTTTCTAGTGGAAAATAGATTTCACTTCCACTTTATCCATAGGCTTATTTTACCCAAAATTAATTATTTCTGATCATAACTGTCAAAAACTGAAGAATAGTATTTTTCTTCTTTCAGATGCATTTAAACATAGTTGAGTGGATAGAATTTTTGAATTTTAAACACTTTATGAGTAAAAACAGAAGTTTTAATGGAGAAAATAATAACAAAGAATATGATTTTAATAACCACATTTCATTTTTCAGGAAAACAAACTATTTTTTTTACCTATCACCCTTAATATATAGAAAAAATCACAAAGTGTTGGTTGTTGGTGCCCTTTCTTGTAAGGCCAGTGTCCTGTATCACAGTAGTTGCCGCTGTGATCAGATGTGCTGTCCCCAAAGTTCCCACTGTTATTGGCAACCCCCTGTATTATATTAGGGAGACTGTTCTACAATTTCTAAAAGGCATGTTTGGTCAAAAAATATCTCTACAATTCATTGTGAGAATTTTACAGTGACTATATGTTTATGAAGAAACAAAATAAATGCTGTGTAATAATTATGGTGGGAGCGGATGGCTTCCTCCAGCATTCAGCTGCCCTGGTCGGACGTGAAATGAGGCCTCCGTATCTGTGTTTGCGGAACGTTGCCATCTGTGCCAAAGTGTATTGTGTAGTGTCACATTATGAAAGTCTCGGGAGAACAGGCTTTTTCCTTCCCAGTATGTGCAGAAGAATTACTTTAATCTTTTTCTTCTATGAGAAAAGATAGATGTTATCTGCTGTATATACCTGATGAAACACTTATCTATTTTGATAATTAATGAATCCATTTTAAGCACGTATGATACTATCCATCTTTTGTGGTTCAAAAAATGGATGACAGTGTGATTATGTCTTTGTGAGATAAGTAAATGCGTGTATTCTTAGATCATCTGGCTTTTAAAATACCAGCAAAGTAAAACTGTAGCCAATTAGTTGTTTTCCTTAATCTTGACTTTAAATCTCATAGTTCCTTCTATCTTATTCAATTATAGTTGATAATTTTAAAAAGATTAAATTACATTGAAGTTAAATATACTAATGATTTATTATTATTTTGTATAATTATTTTGTAAAATGTGTAACATAAACCATTTCTTTGGGGCAGAATTGATAACAGACATAAGTAAAAGAAACAGGCAATCCTATTTACTCATCTGAGAATAGTGTTAAGAATGGAAGACATGTGGACCTCCTGAGGGTTCCACTCATGCCAATGGTTCTAATAAGCAATGAATTAGAATAATCAGCATTTTGAACAATGTGGCCTTCTCTGTAAGTGTAGCTAAAACTGTATTGTTTGCCAGCAGAGATATGACTTCAGTTTTTAAGAGACATGAGAAACACTAAAATGTGTTTAAGAGTTGGAGAGTTTTTACTCTTAGACTCAGAAAATTTTAAGATACTATTTTATATTACTTTATTTTACCATATTTAGAAATGTTTAGAGAGCTATTTTGTATATTAACGGTAATAAAGTCCTAAAAAGTATTTTCCTAGCATAATCTCTCCCATCCCATCATTTAAGAATGGTCCTGTCAAAAATCATGAAAGCTCATTCCTAAGTTCATAAAGATATATTGTCCCTTTAGCATGTTGTCCTGTACTCGAAGGTGAAAAAATGCCATCCACCAGAAAGCATTAAAATAATGTTCCAGAACGTAGTAAAAGTAAAGAGTATAAGAGGTAAAAGTACACCAAAACTAAAAGTACACCAAAACTATCAAGAATGCTGCATCAAGGTTTGAATTAAATACATGTTTAAAAATACACTTGTTTCTTCTTTGTATAATTCTCACTGTGTATTCTGGAAATTTAAAGTCATGCAGCCACTTGATACACACGTCTACACCTACTGGCAGAATGGCACTCACGTAAATCAGTTGAAAACAAAGACAGAAGGCAAAATATGCCCAGATTGTCAATTTGCCTTTAATATATTATGGAAGTTGCAATGTCCTTTCATTGAAATATATTTCATATGAGGATAGAGGGGGCGTGAAGGACTTAATATATTCTGAAACTTACTAAATGTCTGTTTCAAGCCACTTACGTTGAGAGCAAACACTCATTTTGATTTTTTTTTAATTTTAACAAAAATGATGCATTTATTCCCCTTGAATCAATCAGTTATTTTAGCCCCACTTTGGCAGTGGAGTGGGAAATGATTAGAGTAAAGGCAATTTAAACTTTGAGCATTCTCTACTGGAGCAGTTTTGTTATCATCTTTTGTCATAATGGCATGCTACCATTGGGATTTGCTTTCCCAAAGTGATTAAAGAAATAGAGAGATAGAAGAAAGGGAACTGGTTACACTGGTGATAACAAGCTATCTCTGTGGGTTATATTTAAAGTTGTGATGACATTAAATTCTTCCCTTAAAAATACATCGTTCTTTGTGATGTGTCTTACAAACTTTTAAGATATGAAAAATTCCTTATCTATATGTGAATTAACCTTTTTCTATGAAAATAAGTCTCTAATTAAAGAAGTTTTGCTATAGTTTTAAATGATGCATATTATAATAGAGAATGTCAAATTTTTAATGTTGATCAATAAAAACTTAGGTTATGCAGAATTTCCCAAAGTCATTTGACTTATAAGCTGTATTCAAAGAATTTCTGATCGAACAGTATTTCAATGAAACCCATGTTGGAAAATGCTATTCTATTTTAACAGTAGGTAATGGGTCTATATCTTGCAAGAAACAAGTTATACATACATAAAGCAACTTGGGGGAAAAAAATCAAAGCATTTAGTCTCGGTACAGATGGTTTTAAATTTTTCAGAAAATATAAAGCAAAAGAGTTTTTCCCAAGGACTAGATCTTGCTGTAGAAAACATTTTAGAAGTTAGTTCAGAAAGAAATAATAGGCATGGCTTAATTTCTATATTTCATTAACATTAGGAATTTATAGAGGTACTCTTTTTTTCTCTACTTCCATTTTTATCAGACACTTAATACCACATATTTTAAAATAGTCTCTTTCCCTCCAATTACTCTTTTATCAAAATATATCCTATTTTGTATCATAATAAACTTTTGAAGATTTTAAGACAACATATAATCCAGAACTAAAATGATTCGTAATGATCATAAGACCTCTAAGGAAAACAGAAATCACTGTGTCTTAGAATGCTTAGCAAAGGTCATCAGGAAAAGTGGGACTTGAGTGAAGCCAGCATACAAATGTTAGTAAAGTTATGTCATGGTCAGGAACATGCATGAGGAAATGTCCTCTAAGGACGATAAATATATAAACTAAATGATGTGACAATGTGCCCACAGTGTGGTTTTGGTTGTTAATTTTTAATATTTGTTCACTGCAATGTTGATGAAACCCTGAGCTAAATATGAATGAGAAGATGTTTTTGCTTCTGCCCTTTCCCTGTCCTCTTTTCCATTCAACACTGGTTCTTTCTCATGTTCTCCTTTATCTAAGGAGCTAATAATGAGGTTCCTATTACTCTGATCCTTAACTCGTGTCAGAAACAAGACATCCAATGAAAGGGATTTTTGTCTCTAGATATGCAAATACCGATGTTTGGGCTTGAAGTATATTTCGTCCATAGCCCTGCCGAATTCCATGCTCAGAATTATGCAGAAGAGCATGCCTCTTACGTGTGCCTGGCCTTACTTATTAGGAGAGATTTATAGAGTGCCTCCGCTCTGAGGGTTAAAACACTGTCTGGGTTGCAATCCACCTACCTCAAAGACTTTCCCTCATTCATCAAAAGAGAGATTTTCTGTTTACTTACCATGTCACACTTTCAATGCTCCTCCCTCTCCACTCCACCCAGCCATTAGTAGTTTGAGATTTTGTTGATGAACTTAATCAGGTTTACCTACATATTGTTTTATAATCCACAGCATTGCTTTATAAACTATTGCCAATTAAACTGTGTTTAAATGAATCACATAAATTTAGATGGTAGTTTCCTCAGGTTTAATCAATTTAATTAATTAAAATCTGAGTAGCTTTGGTCTTAAATCCCTGAATTTCCTCATTCCTCTATTGCTTTGCCTTTCATTTACCACACACACACACACACACACACACACACCACAAATACACACAGACACAAACTACTGCTGTCTAGCCTTCAGTAACCCTCAGGTTCCCAGAATTACGTTGTCATTGAGAACAACCTAAGGGCCCCTTCAAAAGCTGAAGGGGCCCTAATATCCCCAGTAATTATAAATGCAATTCAAAAATGATGGAAAAAGTAGAGGCCAAATTTCATAAATTCTTACTTTTATTCTTATGGAATAACATGGAACCTTGCATTAGATGGTGATATCCACAGCTCACATGCAAAAGCTAAATAGTAGACAGAAGTTTCAAGAAGGAAGAAAAGTGATCGATTGGTAGGGTAGGTGATAAAGATGAGAAACAGTGATGGTAGGTGTGACCACAGTGAAGATGATTTGCAATAGGATTGGTGGCAACAATAGCAACAACTGTTTCTTTTTCCAACCAGTGCCAGGCAGCAAATTACAGACACTCTGACAACGGAAAGTGTTAAAAAGATAAAAGATAGAGCAGCTTGGCACTTGACTAGATAACTGGATGCTGAGGAGAAGCAGCCAATTGCAACCTGATACATATTCCCTGAAGAGCTTCAGTGTGTCATCTGCAGGCGTGCCAATCACTGAAATTCAGGAGCCTTGAAGAAAGACGACAGCGCAGTGAGAGACAACCTGGTGCTTAGTAACGCAGACGTGGGCCTGCAAATTGGCTCAGTTATTTAACTGGCTTTGTGACTGTGGGCTAAACCCTCAAGCCTCGATTTCCACATCTGTGAATTTGGAATAATAACGACATCTTTCTCCTATGATTATTATAAATATTAAATAAAACCACATATCTGTAGTTCAAAGCAGAAAGCACATACTAAATGCTCAGAAAATAGTTAATGTTGTTGCGTTATTCAGTTCTGGGCTCCCTGTCATTTATTAGAACTATTGATTTTTATTATGTAAAATATTTTGGGAAATGCTGCAATAAATTAGTGTATAATGAATATGTTAATGAGAAATAACACAGCATATACAATGTAAATGATGATTTAAACAAAAATTGCAGAACATCAGGTATTCATTCATTATCTGTAAGTAGGCATTCAACATGAGTGCTTTAGCAGATAACTGCAGGTTATCTTTTAATATTTGTAACATCTTTTGGTCATTTTGTGTGAAAAATCCTTTATAAAATTGTGCTATTCCACTTTTTTTGCTGACAGTCAATGTAATGAATCGGAGTGACTGTTTGGGGGCAGATACAATGATACTATAAATGACTACAGATTACTGCCATTTGAAAGATTTTTTGTCTGATTTCAAGATTTTTTTTCCCTTGTCTCTCATCCTTGCTCCTCACCAATCATTAATACTGGTCACTCTACCTCCAAAACTCAACTCAGTAAAACTTCATAGTACACATGAAACTGACCTTTACACATAAATATGCTCATTCATAATCATAAGTGTTATCCATCAGCTACAGATGAGAAAATCAAAATCACCAAACTTGTCTGGATTTTTGGTAAAATGTAAGTCGCTAAGATTTAAGGAACATTAGTGTGATGACAACTTTTGGAAAGCTACACAAACTTCGATGTGGAGAGTTAGAAGATTTATTTGCCTTCTTGGGAGACATTTTGTTTTCTTTTCTATGGGTTCTTAACTGTGTTCTGGATAGGCAAGTATACCATATATATGATCCCCATACAAATGAATTACAACTACATACTCACTTGGGTTAAATAAATCTTAAAAACTCATTATCTGAAAAATGTATCATTATTTGTTCCTAAAAGCAAACTCTTTTTCCTATAATGTTTGTAGAAAGGGCTAGATAACTTTGGAAACTGTTTTATACATCAGCTTATAGATATGTTTTCCAAAGCATTTTGAGGGGGTGAAGGAATTGGCAAAAATTCATAGAATGTGGAGATTGCCCAGACAGTTTGGGAATTTATATGATTCTTCACAATAGGTCAGTTGACTGTGTCAACATAGAATAGAACAAAAGATAAATCTTTAAAAATTCTGTCTATAGAGCACACATAGATGATATAATATTCTGCTGAGCTTTTAGGTTTTGCATCTGCTTCTTAGAAAGACCCTTGACCTTGAGACTTGGCAGTCGCTATGAATAAGTTTGTGTAATATCCATACTGAATCACAGAAACTGAACCTGTGTGGGTGAAACAGGTCAGTGTCTTCAACTTTCTCAGGCACATTCCATACATCCTGAGTAATGTAGTGCAAATTCATTGTTTCTAAAACACCCGTCTGAATGTGTCATTCTCCTTACAATCTTATAAAGTTGAAACATGGTAGAAAAGTTCTTTTATTACCAGCCCACAGATTACCATCTAGATCCATCTCTCACCACAACTCACCCTTCAACCCACCCCACACATCAAACAGACATCCTTCTCCCCTGTCATGTCAACAAAGTGCTTCAAGTTTCCTGAACACTCTGATAGCATCATGCCTCAGGGCTTTTAAACATGTAGTTTCCTCTTCCGAGAATTGCCCTCTTCAACCTCTTTCCTTCCTAACCCTGTTATGTTCTGTTTTTATGTCCCAGACCCTCTACCAATGTCTGGCTATTTTCTAGTTGTCTTTTGAGTCTTACCTTGAATGTCATATTCTCTAGGAAGCCTTTCTAACCTATTCCCAGTCCCTGGTTGGATTCAGTGATCCTCGTATATTCTCCCCTAACTTGTTATGCTTACTTTCATGCTAACATTTACAATAATGTACTAGACCCTACTGCTCTTTATTGGCTTTTTCTTGTTAAGCTATAAGTAATCTGCAAATAAGATCACATTTTAGTAGTTACTTTTATGTCCCTGACAGTGTGTGCTATTCAATAAATGTCTGTTGATCGAGTGACTCTAGAAGAAAAGTGTTGCTGTTAAATGTAATTAAAGAAGTCTTTCATTTCTTCCTTCTTATTTCTAACACATTCACATTTTCTGAAATGAATTACTATGAAAATTATAGTCTAGATTTTATATTTTATTGAGAAGGGATAATAGGCATTATCTAAGCCTTTGCACTCTCTCTCTCTCTCTTTTTAACATCTTCTCATTTTAATAAGTATAAAGGAGTTTTAAAGATAGTATTTCTTTGCTTCTACAGTGAGTTAGATGATCATAATTCTGGAGAAACATAAATTTTATTTATAGAAGGAGGCATAGGCAAAATGAGAGATGAAGAATGCAAAATATAATTATGTTAAACTCACAGCCAAAGCTAGGTCCAAATAAAGTAGTAATTAATTTAGGCAATCTTACTTATATATGCTTCCCTCTTTCAATTTTTTCTGTTAAAAGAAAATGATCTTTTAATAAGAAACAGTAAAATCATGTTGACTGGAAGGTGGTAAAACAATAGAAATTTAGGTGGTTTTTGTATACCAATGGTACTGATAGTAATATTGAATTATTTTAGTGGTTATGGAGAGAACATAGGGTACATTTGTTTTCTGAGAGTTTAAAAGAAAGTTTTGATTTTCAAAAAATATATTTCTTCAACCACAAATATGTGACCTCATAATCAATACTGAAAAAAATTCTGGACTGGATTTTAAAATCATCTCTTTTGAGCATTGAGAGAAAGTGATGGCTACTAGGGGTCAGTTGAAGGAAATCAAAGGAATAGGAGTAAATTTTATTTTGTATAGACCTACTGTCTAGGCAAAGAAGGAGATTTCTGTAGATTTAGTGTATCAGAATTCTTGCAAAACATGTGAAAACATCTCTGGTCATATCTCGGTGGTCATAAGCCACGTGTGTGGTCTGCATGATAAAACACTTAATAACATGAAAGTCAGACCATACCAAAAAAGCACTTATTTACAGTTATTTTTACTGTAAAGGGAGATATTTTTCAAGATTCTACCTTCTATCTTGTCTACTCAATGTCTTAGAAATGAGTTGGATGAGAATGCACGTAAACTTTCATTTTGATCCAGCTATTAGAAAGGATAACAAAAAATAACTGTGAAGATTTGAAAGTGGAAAGACTTGGAGATTTTAGTGTGCTGTGAACCTAGTATGAATAAAAAATGTAAGAAACTTACAAAATAGCTAAATAAACTTTGTTTTACAACAGTCGCCCTGGGCTAGTTCTCAAGTCCTAAGCATCGCCCTCTTTAAGAAGTATTGAAACACTGGGTCATGTTTAGAACCAGCGATCAGAATTGGGACAGATTCAATTTTAAATACAGCAAAAAATAATTACCTGGAACTGGAAACAATGATTGTTGCTTTTCCACACATGAAGGATTGGCACAAGGAAGGGGGATTATAATTGTTCTGTGACACCTCCCAATAGGCCCAACTTAACCTGAAGGATGAAGGCCACAAAAGGCATATGCAGAATGCACACACACACACACACACACACACCTTCTAGCAATCAGAATTGTCCAAAGATAATATGTACTTTCATGGGAATTAGAGAGTTCTCAGTTGGGGTAAGTTTCAGGTAAACTTGCCAAGAAAACTATATGGGAAAATAATGTGTTGGGGATGTTGTAGAAGAAATTTAAACATTTGATGGAGTAGAAAATAGAAGAGTTGAATTATATCACCTTTAAGAGCTCTCTAACCTAGGAAGATTATGTTACTCTATAATAACAGTCGTAGGCATATTAGTAAAAATAGTAGCAGCAGTGGAAGTATTAGTCATAACTTTTTAAAATTTGAGTATTTTCTAGTTTCCATACTATGTATTTAGCATTTTATAATCCTCACAAGTAACCTATGAAGTCAATGTCATTGTTATGTTTAATTTATGGACTGGGTAAGTAGCAGTTTAGGGAAGTTATCTAACTTGCCCCAGGACACACTGAAAGAGTGAGTCAGGATTCAAATACAGGGATACCTGACTCCTGGAACTGCCTTTCCACCATCATTCAGTGCAGTAGAGCTGAGTTAGCCAGCCCAACCGGCACCACGTAATGGGACAGAGTCATCATCCGCGTAGGAAAGAAAGTCATCAGTTGGCTATGACCAGGAAGAACTGATTGCCCCCAATCAGGTTTACAAACTGATCTTAACTCTGTGGCACATACTAGGGAGCAGAGCAAATAAAGCCCAAATACGTGAAAGAGAACAAGTTATTCCCTTGAGTAAGATAAGCCCCTTTGAAGGCCCATTAATTAGCCCTAGCAGTCAGTCTTAAGAAAAAAATGATTAATGAATTATTACTATAGTATATTAATAGGACCAGTGTGGACCATAAAATTTAATTTTTCTCCCAGAGAGCTTCACTTATATTTTAAAGTAATTGATACAAGGGAAGAGTCTGTAATTTTCCTCCCCATCCCCATTTTTCCACACACACCCAAGAGGAAATTATCATATTATATTATTAGTATAATCATCAAGTTTTCACTGGAATGTAATTGGCCAATATTATTATTTTATGAATGCCAAAACAGAAATATGGGGAGAATTCTCTACTTCACATAGCAAATAACTACTGTGTTTAAGAATAGTATCCAGGTTTTCACATGCATTTAACAAGATTTTATGAAATGTTCCCTGTGCTGAAGGTGAGTGAAAAACAAAGAAATAGAACACACTCCTGTTCTCAATGAACTCAGACAAACACACACACACTGCATAACACAAGAGCAAAGCAAGAGAATATTAAATATCCAATATATTTGGAGTCATTAGCCTAAAGAGAAATAGGAAAGACTCTTTGGCAAGCATGGTTTTTATATATACCTGAAGAAGAAGAAAATGGTTGTGAGTTTTACAAGTCAAGAAAATGAAAAAAGCAAAGATTCTAAAAAGTCAAAGAAAGATGGTAAAAAAAAAAAAAGATAAAGAAAATGGTGGTATAATGAAAAAGGGCAAAATTCTCCATCTTTTACATTCTATTGTCAATCCTTAGGAAACTTTCCTACTATTCACCTTCTACACAATGCACATTCCACTAGATTAACCACAGTAAATCTATTAATCACTCATAGTCCTGAACGTCTTTTGGTGGTACTCTTACAGATAGTTTAATAATGAATGTTATTCCAACAATGAAAGAAAAAATGAAAATAAGTATCATATATTAACATTGTTTTATCTCTAGAAAAATGAATTTAGTCAACTTTAAGAGCCAGAACACTAAAGAAAGTTGATTAATATGCAGAAAATTTTTAATATACAGCAACATAAGATGTACCAAAGCCATCATATACATATTTCCTATCCTCCCTGTTCCCAAAGCACAATCTTATTCAAATTTAAGGTTTGAATTTTGAAGCAATTCCACTCCAAGTACTCCAGGAAGAATGGAAAGTCCCCTTAAATCATAAATTCTAGTAGCTCATTCCACCATGGCAATAAACTGCCAGTGAGATTTTCGTTTCTATGTGTGATCAGACTGGTTTCAGGTGGCTGCTTTCCAGAAACTCCCTGCCAGGACAGGATCATCTCACACTCAAGACAGGACACAGAACTACCAGATTCGAAGTTGCTCAAAAAAAGTAGTTACTTGGTATCAACCTCAGACAGATGGAATTGAACAGTGTTTTTTAGGTTAAAAAAAGGAAAGAACTAGAGAGAGAGACAGTTTGAGTGCTTTAGAATCCAATGATGCCGTGAATTATTCCACTTGCCAGGAAGCAGAAGGGTGCATTTTTGAGACACAAGGAAGTCCCTTCAAAGAGAAAACCTGCTATCAAATGAGGATCAGCGATACTCCTGAAGGGAAAAGAAAGTCACAAAATGGCAGCCCCTGGAAGCAGAGAGGAGAGGGCACTCCCCGGCCTAGAGACTCAGGCTTGCCTTTTTACTCTGAATGAGCTGCTGCTTACGTTTCTAGAATCAGATCTTGCCAGTTCTGCTCTGTGCTTTCCCCTTCAGCTTTATTGAACTCCTTTCTGTTCCCAGAATGTGTCACACTTGTTCATCTCTGGGCATTTGGCAGTTCCTGAGACTAGAATACCGACATTTCCTCTCCAGCCCTTTGATTGGTCCACGACTTCATATATTTCAGTCTAGGTATCACTTTCACCAGAGTGTTTTTGATTTCCATTCCCACCTTCAAAATCTAGGCTTGATGTTCCATCATAGCATCCTGTACATCCTCATCAAAGCACCTTATTTGGTCATTTAAGTATTTGTCTGTATCCTCTAGTAGACTAAGACCCAGCATCAAGTGAAAGTGACCATTTTGTTCACTTTTTTATCTTCACTGCTTGGCACAGCACACAACATTTGGTAGCTGTTTAGTAAATATCAAGTGAATTAATGAGTGAATGAAGGTTTTATCTTAGCTCAGAAACCTCCTGTAGGTGGCTCTCTGATAAAAAATTATAATGATAACCAATACTACACTTCTCTTTTGTGATAGTTATTAAACACATTGAAGTTATTATCTGATTTACACTCACAACTATGAGTTAAACACTATAATTATTCCCATATTAGAGATGAGAAAATTGAAATTTAGAGAGTTAGAAAAATTTCCCATGATCACACAGCTAACAAAGCTGTTAGCTGGCATCTGGATTGAGGTCTACATGATTTCAGAGGCTGAACCCAAACTTAATTACATACTGTCTTCAGTAATTAATATTTGTAGGATACACTGACAAAATCAAGCAATTATTTATTGAGAGCTTACTATGCTTGGATAAGTGCGCATGTAACTTTATTCCAACAACAACTACCTTTCTTTCCCTGGTTATTTAGATTTACCATTAAAAATTGGAACTCTTGTTATAAACCTGGCCATGGAATTATCAAAGTGAGAAGTAAAAAACAATTCACAACAGTGGAAAATAAAGGTATAAACTCTTATTCACTAATATAGAATAAGACTTAATTCAAGGTTATATGCACAAGATGCTGAATCTTTTTACTAAGGGAAGACTCCCGTGTGTGAATCTTTTTACTAAGGGAAGACTCCCGTGTGTGGGTCAATTGATGACTAGGGCCTGAGAAGCACTCACGTGGGATGTGTAAAGGGGAGTGGTAAAATCATGGAATTACAGCCAAGCCTTAGTCCAGGGTGAACAGAACAGCTATAATCCATATCCAACCATTCATCCTGGTGTCAGAAAGGAGGCATAAATGCAGGGGCCGGGGAGTCGCAGCTGGCTCACCCCCAGCCCAGCTCAAGGCTGGGTCTTTCAACATTGTGGTCTGAGGGGAAGTGCAGGTTAATGGCTCATCTACCACCTGTTGCCAGAAAGGATAAGTGATAGCGGGAGCCTTCCAGACTCTGATTACTAACTTTCTTTATTAGGAATTATTGTGAACAGAACTTTTTTGTTGTCTTAACAAAGAGATCTGTTCTGTAGATTCTTGTTGAAACATAGCAGAAGAGCTTGGGTATCTGGCCTTTCAAAAAACAGAATCTTCCGAACTGGATGAAATGGGTTGGGGAATAAAGAAGAAACAACAAGGGGAAAAAAAGAAAAAATCTCAGAAAGCAATTCCTCTTATTCCAATCCTAGAGTTTTAGGCACCCAGAATATTGTTATCTATGCAGTTTAGTATGGTAGTCTCTTGCCACATGTAGCTCCTGAAGATTTGAAATGTGGCTTGTCTGAATTGAGATGCACTTTAAGTATAAAATACACATTGGATTCTGAAGACTTAGTGTGAAAAAAGAATGTAAAGGATTTCATTAATAATTTTTATGTTGTTGAAATAATATTTTAAGTATATTGGGTTAAATAAAATATATTATTAAATTAATTTCACTTGTGTCTTTACATTTTTTTAAATGTGACTTATAAATTTTAAGTTTACACCTATGGCTTTCATTTGTGGCTGACTTTATATATCTATTAGACAGCACTGGTTTATAAAATGGTTACATATATTACTTCTATCTAATATTACCTCAACAGAATCTTTAATTCTCTTTAAACGCTGTCTTTGACTCGGGGAGTTTTTAATTGAATTGCAAATAATGTTATCAATCCTCAAGAAATCTTCCTCTCATACTTCAAAATATTACACTTGAAGGTTATTCAATTATCATGTATTTCAATATTTTTGACTCAATTTAACTTTTAAAAATTTAACTCAGCAATTGTGAACTAAACAGTAAAGTTTCGATAACATCTAGCCTGAAAAAAATGTAGACATCATAGTGGCCCTCAATACCAGCAGCTATTTGTTCTGTAAAAAGAAATGTCCGAAGGGAACCAAGGTGAAAGTGAAAACACAGAAATATACGAAACTGATTATCTGTTGATCCCTTTTCATTCCTGTTATTTTCTCATCTCTATATTTCATCTGAGAACAACACGAGCCAATGTGAAAAAGAGGATTTTGTGAATATTTGCATACGACATACACTTAGTTTAAAAATGTACACATAAACCACATATTTTCAAGATTTTTTAAATTCAAATTGCATTGTTATAACTTTTAGGGCTCTTGATTTTTTTTTTTTAAAAAAGGTGTATCAATCTGAGGCCCTGTTGGAAGCAGAATATTTCCTAGATTGTTCAAATGAGATTTAATGAAGGGCAAGACTAAGAACAAAATCAAAACAAGGAACAAAGACTAGCAGGAACAAAATGTCATTAGTGCTGCCAGGGCTCATGGAACAGGGTTACGAAATGGTTTTCAAGGGTGCAAAAAAGCTAAAGCCAAGGAGGGGGAAGTCTTCAGAGCTACCTGTGGTCAGAAATGTAATGCCACACAGAGAAATAGCAGGAAAGAAGTATTCTGACCTCTCCCTCTCTGCCCACCTTCTGATCTACTCAGTTGGTCCAGCCCAACCAGAAGTCCACCTTCATGTGCAAGGACTCAGAGAAGGGCAGAGAATGAATGGGAAAAAGAAATATAATAGAGAATGATTAATACACTTATGAACCACTTTTTATTCAGGATTATTTTTTCTAAGGTCTAAAGCATTGTGAATAGACATAGTGACAAACGGGAAAAATTAAATGGTATGGTAAAGCCTAACAGAAAGGTGAATAATTAAATAAGACGCACTACATCAAAATGAAGTGCATTAGTGTGGAATAAGTTATGTGGTGGTGATAGAAATCCAGGAGAGTCATGATGTTGTAGAAGCATAAAAAGAATAAATGTTAGATACAGAGAGATTATAGTGCTTAAGTTTCTCTCAATTAACTTAGGAATAAAAATTATAATTTGTCATAATGAATAAGAATTAAATTAAAAGACAATGAGTGCTTAATTATACATCTTGAAAATGGGAAATGGATAACTTGGGAGAAATTGCCAAAAGACTAGAATTTAATAATTTGAGAATGCTATTTTTTCAACTTTTTAACATTTGACACTAACTTTAATCATATCAGTGATTTTTGGTTAGTTAAAACTCTGGAGAAATTTAAACTCTCAGGTATAAGACAGCTTAGATAATTCTTTCAGTACTTTATTACATACCAGTACCGTATATAACCTAATTGATATAGACAAATAAAATCAATTCAAAAAGCAGAAACATATGCAGGAGGTTGTGCTTTATACTAACCTCTGTAAGTGACCTGACCTTACCTTGGACATGGCCATTTTCTGTCATTCCTAGATCTCTTTGACAATATCTACTCAACCACCAAGACTAAAACCCTTCACAAATAATGATTTCTCTAACTTTCTTCCCACTCCTATCCTCCTTCTATGCTCAGGTGGGGGTGAAACTAGCACTTGAGAATAATATATACCATAGAATTGTTGAACTAAAATGATACTTGGAGAAGGGGATGGATAATACATTGTTTTTTGCCCACATTTGGTTGAGATTTTATTACCAGTTGTAGCTCCGGGCCCAGGACAGGGAGGAGAAAGAGTCAACATTCTATTTTGGAAGGTCTAATCTTTGTCCTTCTGTTAGAAGGTCACGATTCTATTTGTTGGCAAGGTCACCATTTTCGAGATTTCTTTCAACTGCCCAGATAAGAACTCCATTGAGACCCCAAATTGCCATTCCTTTAAGCAGAGGTGAGAGGAGTATTTTAACTTTGGCAATTTTTGAAACGTGTACTGACACCACCCTGTCACCCGTAGAAAACATCAGTTATGTTGTAGGGAATATCTAGTTTAAAGCAACCACACACTTCTGATGGGCCTACCAGCTTTCAAATGTGACTTTGAATAAGAGGACAAACTGACCAATTGAAGGAAGTTATTTAGGGTAAGAATTCTTACCATTTCTGACATTTATTTTTTAAAAACCTTTGAATTCATTAATTCATACTCATGACCATATTATTTGGGTATATTTTTCCATTCAATTTTTCACTAACTTTTCTAATCTTAAAATATTCTAGAACTACATAATCTCCTCCCCCAAATAATTCATAATCCTGGACCAAGCATATAAATATTCTTATTCAGCAAGTCTAAAGTAGAGTCCAGGACTCTGCATTCTCAAGAATTCCACCTTGCCCCAACCCACCATGATCAGGCAAGTCTGGAGAAAACCGTAACAACTGACAATTCAAAACTGATCAACAGTTGGCAATATTTCAATTACACTGTTTTAAAGGTGTACTCTGATGTACCACTGAATTTTACTATTTCTTAAATAAAATTAATCATGCTAAAATAAAATCTATGGATATTTATTACATACACAAGGAACTGTTATGTGCCTAGTGATTTTTATTTTCAAAACCAAATTGCATATATGTGTTTTCAGTTCAACAAAATTCTTGATCTAGAATTTTCGCATTTATAAACAATTCTTGTTTTTCTTGGAGAAGACTCCAAGTATCTAAATCGTTGAGAGTAGCCATCATTTATTGAACACCTACCATGTATTTGTAAGATACTCTTCATACATAATTGTACTATTCCTCACAAAAAAGTGTACATTATTGTGTTTATTTTTTACAAAGGAGGAAAGCGAGGCTCAAAAAATTAAGCAGTTTGTCCAAAATCTTACAGTTAATATCAGAACATTAGTCCAAAACATACAATTCCTGAGTATTGCATCGTCTCCCGGGGAAATATACTATGACAAACTAATTGACATGTAAAAACAAATCAATAAGGAATTTTTTTTCTGTGCTTTTTCTCGGGGTATTCATTTTCATTTTCTAACTGTAGTAAATTAGTGATTTAAGTTAATTATATAAAGATACAGTTTATGTCTAGAAATATGACACCCTGGATAGCATTTTTGATTTTTAATTCAGCCATTAGTAAGAAGAAATGCTGATAATATCACTGATTGTGAATGGTTGTTAGGATGTACACACCATAGAGAAAAATATATACTTGAATTCATTCTTAGGGGAAAAATTTTACAATATCTTTCTAGATAAAATAAGAATATCTCCAGGGTTCATAACCAAATCAATGAATTTACAATCATCTATCGAGATGTTTAGAAATACAAGAAAGGAACCACACTGTTTAAATACTGTTAGTGTCAATTTTTAAAATTGCTGTGCTTTTCAGATTTTGGTTTTGCTACTTTAATATAACCATTCATCCCTCAACAAAGTAAACAGAAAAATAGTCTTGATAAACTTTTAACTTGTCAGCAAAAACACTTCTGAAAGAATAGAATAACTGATATATTCAGGCTTACAGAGAGAGAGAAATTGTGACAAGATCTAGTCTTTATGAACATATTTATGTGCAATTGTTTGATATTAAAATGGTTTTTAAAATTTATCAACTTAATTACTCCATTATTGATGTGAAAGATCTTTCTTGGGACTAAGCACTCAAAACCATATTTTTGGCATCTAAATAACAAGCTAATACTTCTGTAAGAGAAATTTCTGGCTAATTATAAAGTAAGTACAAAAGAAAGTCAATCTTTCTAGCTTTATTTGTCTTAATTTACTTGGATAATTAAATAAAAAAGAAAGTGTTATCCCACTGTTTTATCCAAACTGATTGCCTACATTACCTGGGAAATTCCAGGCATTTCTTTATATCTGCTATTAAATTAAAAAGTGAAAGAATAAGAAAGCAGGTTTACCAATTTCTTAAAAAAAAAAAACTAAGATTTTGTTATGATGTCCTAAGTATATGCACATCATTAGCAGAATTGTTAAGTGAAAACCAATCGTTCTTAATTTTAGTAAGTTTAAACTGCTTTTTAAAGGATTTTAGAAATTGAAGTGGAGTGTTTGATTGCTATGGAAAAAAATCACTGGGAACAGATCATGTACTTGTAATTGTCCATGTGCATTTTTACTCCAGCAATCAAATGCTTAAAATTTTTACTCTATTCCAATCATACCTATATGATGCCAAATATTATTACTTTCTTTTATGCCTTATCTTAAACAAAAATACTCACTATATGCCAATAGTTCTACATTTTTTTTCTTGATTCTAAAAAATTGTCACACCACAATTTTTACATGCACCTTTGTAAATAGCCATCAATCAAGGAGAAAATTGGGTTAATATTAAGAGAATGGGTAGGAAAAATACACACTCAAGTCAGATTTATGAGGTCAATCAAAGCTATCCTCAGGGTAAATGTTATTTTCACTTTTTTTTTTAATAAATAAAATATTTTTTAAGGATTTACTCAAAAGATTTGAAGAAAAATAAGCAAAATCTGCATAACTCAGAAGGAACTAATGATGCTTCAAGCATTAATAATTATATGACAAAGCAATAGATATAATCAATATGAGAGTTTTATAAATAATTACATATTAATAAAAAATGTATTAATTGAATTATTTCAAAAATGATAAAAAGTATATTAAAATAAGATCCTTCTAAGAAAATCAATGTTAATATAGTTAATAATCTCAAGAAAACGGACAACTTTCTAAAGAAAATATATAAATAGCCAAAACTAATTCAACAAGAATTTAAGAATAAAAAATTTAAAGCAAAAGAATAATTGAAAACATCAAAAACTTAGCACAAACAGAAAAGTATCTTGAGAGACAGATGCTTTTACACTTGACTTATCTGAAATTTTCAAGACACAGAAAATATCTGGGCTAAAAACAAGTACTGAAAAACATACATAAAAAAGGTAAAGTTGCCAAATTCACTTTATAAAGCAATAACTACTATGAAAATAAAAGTTGACTAAAATACACAGAAAATGAATGCGTACCAAATTCTTTATGACTATAGGTGTGCAAAATCCTAAATAGACTGTCACAAATGGTCTTTCATCCAAGAATCAAACTATTCACCATTATGAAGTCTACAAACAAAATTTATCACATTGACAAATTAAATAAGGAAACTAATATAATTTTTTCCATTTGTTCCCCAAAAAGGCTACAACAAAATTCAAAAGTCGTTAGCTAGTATGAGTTTTTAATACATGGAAATTAAGATGCTTCCTCACTATGAGGAAGAGTATCAACATCACTCCAAGAGACAATATGGCGCTTAACACAAAGCCAGAGAAAGACATCATTGCTATTGAACATTGTCCTAAGTCCAGCTAGTGAAACTTGGAAAGGAGAAAGCAAAATAATTATTTGCAGATGACATAATAAATCTGAAAACCTCAAATGCATGCAGATGTATAGCAATGTAACATTTGAGCTTCATTAAAAATGCAACTTATACATAGAAAAAGCTTAGAATACAAAGGGTATCTTTGAATAGTAGAGTTGTAGTATCTACTTTTTTTCTACTTTTTGTTGATTTACAAAATTTCTTAATGCATATGTACTGCCTAAACAAGGTAAACAAAACAACAAAAAATTATCTGGAAACAATAACACTAAATCAACAGGCAAAAAAGTGAAAAAAATCATTCCCATGATGCTGAAACCATTAACAATTTTGTATATAGATTTGTACGTATGTGTTTATGATACACATGTACATCTATCTAAATATATCCATGTATGTGAATTGATATGATATATCATATTTTTCAATTTATAATGTTATTGACTTCATATATTATAGGCATCATTTGATATAAATATATATATTTATTCCAGTCATTTCATCAACCATATATGTCATAATTTTTTGTATGGGTTTGCTACAAATTTCTTAACTAGTCCCTTATTAATGGAATTTAAATTGTTCACAAATTTTAATTTTTACAGATAAGCCTTGAATGAGCATTCTTGCTTATATTTTTTTTGTACTTATGTGAGTATTGCTTCATAACAAACTACCACAAAATTTAGTAAATTTATTTTATATCAAGGTTTTGTGTGTCAGAAATTCATGAGTGATTCTTCTATTTTGTATGCCATGAACTGAAGTCACTCAGTGGTATTCTGGTGCCAGAAGTGTTGCACCAGGGTCCAAGGCTGCTTCCCTCCTATCTGACACTTTGACAAGAATTCCTGGAAAACTAGGCTCAGCTGGTTGTTGACAGGGGTACCTACATGTGACCTCTTCAGCATGGCAGTCTCAGCGTAGCTGGGCTTCTCAGTTGGCAACTCAGAATTCAAGAAGTATTCTAAGAGGCACATATGGGGCTGTAAGGATTTTTACAACCCAACTTTCGAAGCTCTAGAATATCACTTTTGCCACTTTCTATTAGTCAAGGAATCTACTAAGGCCAACCCAAAGTCAAGGGGACGAAAAGTGGACTCCACACCCCATGAAAGTAGTAAAAATTTGTAGCCCTCTTTTATTTAACACGGTGGATAAGTCTAGGGTAGCTTTAGGTGTAATTACAAGATCAAGCAGTATGTGCACTCCTGTCACCCTTTTGTACATATGTCACAGAAGGGAATTCTGAGAGATGCAGCCTCAATTCCTGCATTTCCCTTTCTTTTTTTCTTTTTTTAAATTGCCTTTGGAAGAAAGAACAGAGAGAGTATTTGATTCAGCTTATTTATGTTTCTACTTTGGGGAAATATTAGATGTGTGTGTGTGTGTGTGTGTATTTGTGTTGAGTTTTAAAAAAAAAAAATGGAAAGAAGAAAAAGTTCCTCCCCTCTCGCCTTTCCCCACTCACTCTACCGCCTCTGCCCCTTCTGCTTTTTGTCGTTGTTTGAGTGTGAATCCACATTCCTATCTGTAATCCTTTGTTCACCCAGTTTTTAGTTTTCAGTAAAGTCTTTTTACAGCCAAAGGAAAAAAAAAATCACTTTTCAAAAAGTTTGTACCAAACCAATTTTAAAGAAATACCAAAGTGAAATTTCAAAACAGGCATGTGTATTGCTGAGTTAATTGTTTCTGACTGGCCCTCGGAGATAGTCAACATGTTCTGTTGGGCTTTTCATTAAGGGTCTTGGTGATGGTAAAATATGTAGTAGAGTACATGACATGTGACTTCTGGTATAAAGTATCAGGAAATTAAGAAACATATTCTAGATAAACAAGAAGGGATTCTCCTTTATCTATAAAGTGCTTTGAAACCCTACCACACAGATTTTTATATCCTGAAGGCAGATCACTGAGCTACTGTACAGGGAGGTAAAATATTAGGACTGATCATATTATAATCAGATTCATACCAAGACAATAAATCTCTTTGCTTTCTGAATCTTCTTTAGATCATCCGATAGATTGCTTTCCATATTTTCTTACCTTCTCTGAAGCTGATGAAGTAAGAAGAATTTGGAAACTTTCAGTTCAATGGAGTTGCTATTCCCCATGCCCAATACTCTTAATCTAAAAATTTCATTTAGAAATAATATCTGCTATGAATAGCAGAGAATCCAACTAGCAATGACCTAAAATATAACATATATTGTTGATTTAACAAAAAGTCTGGGGATGGGTGGCCTCAAGATAGGTTAGCAATTCCATGATATTATCAAGGATTCAGTTTCTTTGTATCTTTTCACTCCACCATTCTTATCTATTGGAAGATTGCTCTCGTGATTATTGCCTCATAGGGAAAAAATGGTTGCTTTAGCTCCAGACAGTATATTCAAGCTCAAAGTTTTTTTTTTTTAAATGGAATATGAGTTCTTCTCTCATGTTATTTCCTTTTATAACATAGCAAAAACCTTCTTAAATGCTCCTCAATAGGCACCTCATTGAACATACTTGATTACCCCTTGCTCTCAAGGAGACTAAAGAAGAGATTACCTGACTTTTCAGTCTTTGTTGTGAGTTGGCAAAGGAGGAACAAATGGGTATGGCTTTCTGATAGTGAAGCAATAATTCTACCACTCGAGATAAAACAGAAAACATGTTGAGTCTTGGGATAAGGCTGAAGTACATTCAAGAATGCTTCTAGCATAGGAACTAAAGTCTTTTCAGGTTACATATGGTCCAACCCAATTCCCAGTACATGTCTAGCAAGTAAAATGGAACTCAAGATATTCTTAATCCTTCTCCAAGCTCACCCTTCTTGAAGACTTAGAAAGGGTAGATTTTAATGAGCTTGTTGCAGATTTGGAAATTGAGAATATTTTTTTTTCTCTCTCTCCTTCTCTCTATCTCTCTCTTTCTATTTCTTTCTCAATCTATCTTTTCTTGTCTAAATTTGGCCTTGGTATCTGAATGTTTAGTTTTTTAATATCTGCAGCAAAGGACAAAGGAAATTATCAGACAGGGAAGTGACACAATGTAGAGGACAAAACAAGAACTTTGAAGATCTAGATAAGGAATCAAGATTTTATTCCTGGCTCTGCTAATTATGAAATCTGTGGCTCTCACTTTAAGTCATAAGACTTTAAGTCTCAATTTACTTTAAGTCTTAGTTTCATTATCTGTGAATGAGGAAGTGGCAAAATATTCTGCTCAGGGCTATATTTCATTATTTCATTATGACTCTGTCACATAGTATCCAAAAGCATAATTAAGCTTAAGGAAAACTAGCTTATTCCTAACTGGAATCATGGAATCATCACCATCATCATCATCATCATCCATACCATCACCACTGAGCATGAAATGCCAAGCAGTGCGTTAAATACTGTATTTGGACTATGTGATTAAATTTTATTTTCATCCCATCTTTAGAGATGACTCAGTCGACAGTAAGAGTGGTTATTTTCCAGACTTGCTTGGAAATTTCTAAAGCCAGAAATTAAACAGAGTTATAATTGATTATGGAAACCAGGTACATATACATGACATCATTGATTAACTGAGAAATATCTCAATTAACTATGAGATTAATAATTGTTTTGGTTATCAAACAAAACTCATTATTCAAAATAATACCACAAAAGAATATACAGGCTCTTCTTAAAATTTTCCCAACACATCCTGACCAGAATGACCCACTCCAGGATCTGTGTTTATTCTCAGTGTCTGTAAGCAGTCCATGCAGATTTAGGAGAGTCAAGGACACTCAAGGTTATTGACAGGGATGCCTAAATATTGATGAGCAGTACGACAGACTGATTTTTTGATAGTTTCTAACTCCAATACCAGAGAGATAAACTTTAAAACAAAGAAAGAGTGGCATAACAGCCTGGATAAGATAAAGTAATTGAAAAATTTGTTATATTCCCTTCGTGAACTAAATAGATTAGAATGTGGCCCCAGTCAGAGCAGAATGAGGCAACCAATCAGATAGAGCAGATATACAAGAAGCAGCTTGTAAAAGCCTTAGGTTGAGAAAGAAACAGATCCTTTGCCAAAGCAAACCCCTGCCAATGCTAATTCTACACAAAATGGATTGGCAGTCAGCCTGTAGTGTGCTGTTTGGGACCAGACTCTCATTTGGAGACAGTACGCAACTGCTACTTGCATGCTCAGAAAGCAGAAAAGGCAAATATTTTATTTTTTCTCTTGTTGCTATAACTGAATGAGGAAATATTTTTATTTTCTACCACAAGTCTTGGAAGGGTGCTCCAGACAGCTGTGCAGAGACATTTGCACCTGAACAGAAATGAAACCAATCCCAAAGAGATGCTAAAATGAATAAAATTTCACCCCTTGTTCAATGGCAGTGTGATGAAAATGTCTATTTTCTGAGACAGGGCCTCCTGAGAAGCATTATTACCAGCTGTGCCCAGAAGTATACACCTGAAGCCTAACAAGCAAAATAGGAAGTGGAACAATTTGTGAATAAAGATTTTTCTTTCCTGCGTAAAACTAGATTGGCAAATATTTGTATTTTCCATGGAAAAAACACATCCATTCAATGGTATTTTGAAGCATACTGGATAGAATTACAAGTTTAAAGGCCATTTACACAGTTGTACATCAACAGAGCAGTTCTGTCACTACAAGAGCCACAAATTCTTAATAACTTTGAATTTGAGGATGAGAAAACAAGCAGAGAATAAAATTTAATATCTCTGTAGGCATATCCATAGTACAGAATCTGCCAGTGCCAGCAGTTCAGAGTTGTGTCTGAATAGTGATTGCATTTGCCAAAGGCTTCCAGGAATTAGCTGTGTGAGATTTGTCTCAAGGAACAATTAGATAAGCCACAGACAGGAGAAGAGAATGAAAAGAGGAAAAATTCCTAAAAGAAGGATGAGAATGAGGCCTTTCTCCTGCTACTTCTCTCTGTCAGTGTCTTGTGTTTCCATACTTGGAATTCCCTAGTTGGAAAGAGAAATAAGAAATGAGTCAATATTAATTACCTTAATTTAGGTATTCTATAATATATACATACTTTATAACACCATGTTGTACACCATAAATATACATAAATAAGTATATAAAAATCCAGAATATATACATATTTTATAATACCATGTTATATATGTAAGTATATATATTTTTCAATTAAAAATTTTAAAAATAAATAAATAATGCATTTTAAAAATGAAAAAAAGTGAGTTGGAAGAGCTCACTTTCTGTCAATAAGGATAATAACAGTAATTATCTTTAGACAGATACTAAGCCATTCCAGCCACCAGCACTTGTTAGAGCCCTGCTGGTGAGAATGGCGGCTGCTGTGCATCCTGAGATCTTGACCACAGGGTTAGGCCAATAGAAAGATGATGCAATGTCAGTGACAGAAGGTACAATAACGTTAACAGGCATTTTCCTGAAATGGAGATCCTATGAACCTGCATTACATAGATAATTTCCAGTGCTGTCTAATATTTTACAACCTGCATGGACATTTTTTAGTACTTCTGTTTTATAACCCTATTGGGAAACTGAAGTGATTTCTTTTTCAAAAACTAAACCTATACATGTTAAAACAAGTCTGTGCTCATTAGCTTTTTCCATGACTATTAAAAGACATTATTTATTTGGTGGAAATGACCTCATGTCTCCTTTTGATTGGAATGTCTCAGTTGGAGAATCCAAACCTGGATCACACTTTTGTGTATATAAGACAAATAATCAACTAAAGGGTATGATTTGAGAGGTGTCAGAAGATTCTCCCAAAATAAAAATATTGCATCCTGTATTGTCGGAGTATCCATTAGAGGGTGATTCTGTGGCTCACACATTCCCACTGCCAAATGTCCCCTTTTGCAGGACAAATACTACTCCTGATAAGTAAAGCCTTAGTGTAAAAGAAGTTGTCTAGTTATTCCCTCCCTCAGTTGTCAATACAGAAACAGAAGATCTTTCTCCCACTACTGCAGCAGGCAAAAGTCATTTTTTCTCTTTCAAAATCTAGTGTAATTACATGATTTCAGTATTTCTAACTCAAGGAGAGTTAATTACTCCTTTCTCTTGGTCACCATAGGCTTTATACTCACTGTTATCATTGCAAATATCACTACATTTTATAATCAGCTGTTTATAGATGTCCTATCAGATTGCGACCTCCTATAGGCCAATGAGTAGAACTGAGTCTGATTCTTATTTAATTTTATATTCTCAGGATCTATGGTAGCACCTTAACACAGTGGGTGTTTGAAAATATTTCTAAAAAGGCATAATAATGTAAAGAGTGCCCAAAATAGGAAATTTCTACTTTACTATCTTGTCTAGAGTATAAGTCAGTCCTGCCTCTAACCCCATGTAAGTTCAGTTAAAATGGTCGACATGTTCATTCCACGCATTTTTACCAATCACCTGCCATGTGCTGGGCCCTACTGGACACTGTAAAATCAGTGGTGGGACAAATAAATGGGGCTTATGTCATGGAGCTTACATTATAGTGTGGCAGCTAGATAGTGAGCAAGTAAGTGTGCCCTATAGTGCGAAGTAGTGATGGAGCATATGAAAAGAAATGAAGCAGGGTAAGGAGACCAAGAGTGATGAGTTGAGAGGAAAGGGAAGGGGAGACTGGGTTAATCATTGCACCGATTTTGTGGGCTGGCAAGACAGAAATTCAAGAAAACATAGTGCAGATACTAGATAACCAAAAGACAGTTGTGTACCAAAAGGGAGAGATGAAAACAGTCTATCTGAGATTTTTACAAAAAGAGGTTACATCATCCACAGAAAATTTTAAAACAATAATAAACAATCTAAACACAAATCTGTCATTTATTATAACCATTGCTGATAATATTAAACAATCTTAGTGATAAAACATTCCTCCCCACCAGGGAACACTATGCCCTTCCTCCTTGGTACATGGCTGCCAAAGTATATTGTTGTCTTTTATATTTATTTTTGTGTTCCAAGGCCCATTCTAATTTCTCAAGTTCATCACCAGTATAGTCACCATAGATTGGGCGTTTAAGTACTTAATTGATTTTCTGTTCCACTAGAAATAAAATTTCATTGGAATGCACTTTACATTTCTATTTTTAGTCTTAAAGTAATCTTACTAGGCTCAATTTTATACTATAAACTGGGTGAATAATACAATTAATTAGAAAACATGAGTTAAATTAGTTCTCATTTGGTCCCATTAAATTGACCTTCAGTGTGTCAGGGATTATAAATTCATTGTTTCTTCAATGATATTTTTATTTACAATCTGTCTTAACAGATTTTTTTTTGGTCAAAAAATTGTGTGAGGCTTACTTATATTGACAGGACAAATCTACCAGTTGACAGAAATCAGTACATTTAGGAAAGATTGGTCTTTAATAACTGCCCACTGTCCCTTCTTTTGGAGTTACTCTGTTGGTGGATGCCATAAGAGAAACTGTACAAAATATTTTCAAGGGCCTACATATACCTGTCTCTGGATTATGTGTTTAAAGGAGAAGAAAGCATATTGTGTGTTTCTTTACCTTCAAGAAATGCACAGCTTTACCATATAGATAAACAACACATATTTATCAAATATGTTCAAGACAACATTTTAATAAAGGGATTATGTATGGTTCATAAGAATTGCCAAATTGAAGTCAGCCAGGCTGTTGTTTGGTTGCCAGCTAAGGATAGATCATGAAAAAAAATTTGGGCGTCTTTTCTGATAAGAACCTAATAGCTTAGATAACTCTTCTCTGTTTTGTAAGCCCTTCCTGTATCTTCCCCTCAAAAAACAGTTCAAACACTGTGGCAGGTTAATATTTTGATATATTAGCCAACAAAATTTCTCCCTGTAATTGTGCGTACCTCATGACCTTTCCCAGAGCTCACACAGCTAAGGTCTTTCAAGTTCATTTCTCAAGGAAAGGATATATTAACAGAAATACAGAGCCAACAGAGGAGTCAAATTACTGGGTTTTGAGGAAGTCTGGTTTTACAGGTGGGAGTGAGAGGCCTGAGCCCAACAACCTCATGGAAGTAGAAATGGCAACTAGCTTGGTTTAGCTAAAGCAGAAGACTGTGCTCTGGAATAATCAAAGTTATAAGTTGAACATATCGCGTATCAGTGTTTGAAGGCTAATGTGCACAGATTTGGATCCAGTAGAAAATGAGAAATAGCATCATATGCAAAGGTGCGTATATTTATTTAAACAAATAATCTATTTCCAAAAAAATACAGTGCTAGCTGAAGTGCTCATTCTTGACCAACTCTCCCTTCCAACAACCTTCTGGGACTACTGTATTACAACATAACTCTCATTGAATGCTGGAGTATGGAGTAACATTCATGTATATCTGAAACAGAAAGTCCTCAGGAAGAGAGGGTAAAAGTTGAGTTGTATTGTTTACGTGTGAGAAGTTCTGAGACAAGGTCAAAGAGAAGATGTCTTACGTTAATGACAGCAAGCTACCTCTGCTGACAAAGATATCATGGAGAGGAGATAGTGTTGGCTGTTTCGACCTGTGAACAGAGTGGTTTTTACCCCAATGCCTCTCTATTGAGGTACCATTTGCCACTGCTCCACTGGTGAAAGAATCTCACCTAATGATCCACTGACTGTGAATCTGACATTCTCTAAGAAATGTCTCTAAGCTTGAAAATAAGAGCACTCATGTCAATAAGCACGAGAGCGGCATTGTTGATGGGCCTCCAGAATCTGGCTGCCAGCCTTAGAATTCTAACTCTTCCCTAGAATTATAGTGGGGTGACCGTAAGCAAGTTAGCTAAGCTCTGTGTGCCACAGCTGTCTCATCTATAGAACTTTATAGTATCATTGGGAGGATTAGAAACGTGAGCACACGGAAAGTACTTAGGATTTTTGGACACATGGGTGTGAGCTCCTGCTTTCAATGGTATCATCACACAGCCCTCAGCTGACACGAACAAGTAATGAAACATCACAAGTCTTTCGTAGTAGGTTGACTAATGCCCCCAAATATATCCATGTTGCAATCTTCAGAATCTGTGAATATTATCTTATATAGCAAAAGAGACTTGGCAACATTATTGCCATTTCCAAATTCCAGCTTATTCTCACCAAAGTAAAAAAGGAAAAGAAGAAATAGTAAGAGAAAGCTACTTATTAATATATCCACAGCTATAATCTCAAACAGCTGTGTAGATCAGGGACTCGAGCAAAAGAGACTTGGTAGATGTGATTAAATCAATGAATCAAGGATCTTGAGACGAAGAGAATATCCTGGATTATCTGATTATCTGAGTAGGCAAATATACTCACAGTGTTCCTTATAAGAGCAGTACAGAAGTCAGAATCAGAGGAGTAGGAATGCAATGACAGAAGCAGAGATTAAGGTCATACGCCTTAAGACAGGCATGGGCCATAAACCAAGGAATAGAGGCTGCTATTAGAAGCTAAAAAACACATAATTTGAAAAATTATCATTTTAATGCCCTAAATCTTCAAAATCTGGCAAGGTATGATATCCATTCTATAGAGAAGATAATTCGCAGAGCATTTGTAACTTGCCCAAGATTAAGTGTCTGGTAAGTAGGAATGAGAAATGTCTTGGGTCTGTCTGACTCCAAACGTTACAGTTTTCATGATTCCAAGACGTTTCTGTGGAGACTTCTATCTCAAGGTCCCATGTTAAGAAAAATCAGCTACTTTGTTACAACATATTAAAATGTCTTTATATGGAACATTATTGCCATTTCCAAATTCCAGCTTATTCTCACCAAAGTAAAAAAGGAAAAGAAGAAATAGTAAGAGAAAGCTACTTATTAATATATCCACAGCTATAATCTCAAACAGCTGTGTAGATCAGGGACTCGAGTAAAACATTTGAAGTTAGAAGAGATTTGATCCCCAAGTCAGCTGCACCTTTGCTATGTGACCAAAGATAATTCATTTAAATTCTCCTAGGTTTAATTTCCCTATTGGTAAAATAATTACCTTACAAGATTTAGAAGAAGAGTAAATGATATAATCAATATTTAAACTCTTTATGTGTCATGCACATAATTGCAATCATGTTTTATTAAGATCTGATTAAATTTCTGAAGTTATTCTAACCACATTACATGGATTATCTCATTTAATTTCCACATTATCCCTAGCATGTAAGCATAAATAAGGGCTTAGAGCACCAAATCACAATCCAAACTGTGGTTTTAGCCAATGTATCCAACCTCTCTGTGACTCAGCTTCCTTACCTATAAAACGATGATGATAATTCTTTACCTCATATATTTGATGCAAGAAATAAATGAGTGTGCGTGTGTGAGTTTGTGTGTGTTTGGCTTTAAGAACTGTGTGTCTGCCACAGAGTGCTTCCTATGTTAGTGTGATTATTATCATCCACTACCAAGACTGAAACCCACAATCTTTCCAAGTTGCTTGCCAGTATTAGAAAATTACCTAATGCTAATATATGTTTTATACTATAATAAAATGATATCGAGACTTATGTAAAGGAATTTGAAATTATTTATTTACTACAAGTAAATTATGTGAAGTCTTTGCATAGGATTTCAGTCACTAAAGATTTTAAATTTTACTAAATTTGTTTGTGATTACTAGAATTTTTAAAAAGAAAGTCTTCCACACTTATAAACAGATGTTTATAGTAGCTTTATTCATCTTTTCCAAAACTTCAAAGCAAACGAGATGTCCTTTAGATAAATGAATAAATCTGCTCCCTCCAGACAATGAAATATTATTAAACAATGAAAAGAAATAAATTGTCGAGCCTTGAAAACACATAGAGGAAACGTAAATGCATATTACTAAGTGAAATAAGTCAATGTGAAAAGGCTAAATACTATATGATTCTAACTATATGACATTCTGGAAAAGGTAAAGCTATGGAGAGAGTAAAAAGAGCAATGGTTGCCAGGGATTGGGGGAAGGGAGGGATAACCGTGCAGAACATAGAGTATTTTTAGGGCAATGAAACTATTCCGTATGACACTATAATGTTTTATATAATATAGTGGTCTGCAGTATGCCACTGTAATGGTGGATACATGCTATGCATCAGTCAAAACCCATGGAATATACAACACCAAAAATGATTGAACTTAAATGTGAACTATAGACTTTGGGTGATAATGATGTGTCAATGTAGGTTCCTGTGTTGTAACAAATGTACCATTCTGGTAATAATGGGGGAGGCTATGCATGTGTGGGGGCGAGGGGTGGGAATACTTTGCACTTTATGCTCAATTTGCTGTGAACCTAAAATTTCTTAAAACATTAAAAAAAAAAAGAAGAACAAAAGAGAAAGGCTTCATCCACATGACATTTGCTAAACTTTTCTTACTGTTAAACTACAAATGCCATAATTTGGGACGTTTGTGTTGTATTCTATAATAATATCAGATCAAATGCTGTGATTCTCCTTTAATCATATTTTGAGGTTTTGAAGCTGTAATTTATACAAAATTATTAAAAATTAAATCTTTGCATTTTTCATAATTATTATTGTGAAACTTAAATAATTTACATTATGGAATATAAAAGACATTCTATAAAAAAGACATCTGCACTCGAATGTTTATAGCAGCACAATTCACAACTGCAAAGATGTGGAAACAACCCAAGTGCTCATAAATACATTCGTGGATTGATAAATGTTGGATATATATACCATGGGGTATTACTCAGCCATTAAAAAAAAATGGTGAACTAATACCTTTTGTATTAACCTTGATGGAACTGGAACCCATTTTTCTAAGTGAAATATCACAAGAATGGAAAAACAAACACCACATGTACTCACCATTAAATTGGTACTAATCCATCAACACTTATGTGCACATATGGAAGTAACATTCATTGGGGATCGGGCAGGTGGTGGGGAGGAAGAGAAGATGGGTAAATTCACATCTAATGGGTACCATGCATGCTGTCTGGGGGATGGGCACACTCGTAGCTTTGACTCGGTGCAGAGGCAAGTTTTGTAACCAAAGCATTTGCACCCCTGTAATATTCTGAAATTTAAAAGAAAAAGAAAAAGAAAACATTATTATTAATTTGAAAAGTCCTGACCCCCAAATCTGATGTAATTTTGCCTCAAATTAAAGTTATACCTAAAGCATTAGGTTTAAAATTACCACAATTTTCACCAAATTCAACCGTTTATTTGCTGTTTAAATTCACTTGTTCCATGATGTCACATCTCCAGAAAAGGGGAAACCCAAGAGCACTCAACTCTACCCTTCATCATCATCATCCCTTTCTCTAAGATTATGAGTACTACATTTTTGGACATTCCCTTCACAGGGCCTTCCTCTAACTTCTCTTTCTTTGTTCTAGGATGGTATCAAATCACTTAGGGTTATTTCATTATATCCTTTATTAATTCTGCCAACATTTCTAAAGCTTCTGCTCTATGCCCACCACTACGCTGGTGGTGCTGAGAAATGTTATCATTTGTCCACTCACCTTTGTCAATCATCTTCTTCCACCACATTTATTAGAAATACATAGAATTTGTTTTTTTGTTTGCTTTTAATTCACAAACTACTTACTGGTTAGACAAATGTCAAGAAATAGTTGGTTATTTTTTCCATGCTGACTTCCATGACTATTTATTTTTTCCTCCTTTTTCTTTTGTTCACTTCCTTATACTTCACTCTTGTTCCCCTACTTCCTCTCTCTTCATTCCTATGAGTTCTTTTATAAAATCTAAGTGTGGAAGTCACTGGATTAAATAATTTTTAAAAAATGACTATCTCCAGTTGGAGAACATTCTCTGATTGGAGGGATGAAGTTTCCCAAGAAAACTTTTCTGTCAGCGTGGTAGTATGCGTGCCCGTGCATGTCCCCTGGAAGCTCAGCAACATCCACAACAACAACAATAAAATTATATGCAAATGATACAAGACTTGATGCAGAATTTGGGAGAGCCCAGCACCTTATTTCTACGTGTTTTTCCTTAAATTCTGCAAGTATAAGCAAAGAAAGATATACAAAGTCATTTCGGGGTGTAAAGAGAAAAATTAATAATTTTTTAATGAAACCAAGCAGGAAAATGCAGTTCTTCTAATGGTAAACTCTTTGGACCTGTGACTGGCAGAATTCCTCAAAACCGAAGCATACCCAAAGTTCCTGAATACTTAATAAAGGAGCAATTTGGGAGTAGTGGTAGCACCTATATTGATTTATGAAAAGTTGACAGAGTGTTACCAGTTTTTACTCAGACAGGGTATTAAATCTATTGGTCATGCAGCCAGTAACATGCAGAAAAGACTGAACAAGACGCTTAGGTCAGTCAATTCACCTGTAGTAATATGTCTGAAGGCGTCACTTCTGACTAAAATAATCACTTAACCTGAAGCATTTAGTGGAAATGGGAAATTAAGTGGTTAACTCATGTATCTGCTAAGACCACCCACAACTTTTTCTCTCCTTTTGTAGACCAAGCACTAGTGACCACAATAGAATATGAAGCCATTAGTAAGCAAATTAACAAAATTTAATAAAAGTGACATTAATCAGAAGTATTTGGATCTCATTTGAAAAAAGCAACCCTTAGTAAAAGGTATGCAAATTATCTTAATTCTTTTCCTGAACCAATGCTGTTATACAGAGTGGTATAAACAAAGTAAATAATCAAAGGATTGGCCAATCAGTGACCAAGAAAGAAAATTCAAATAGTATGGTTATTGATTAAACAGAAAATATAAAAATAAGTTTTGTCTTCATATGGCAGTGTCTAAGAAAATGTTAAATTCATAGTGATAGAGGCCTTTCTAAACATAAAGATTTAAACATACATAAACAGACTAAAATGAGTTATACTAACAACTTTTAAAAAACAGAGAGAATAATCATCTGCTTGGGCAATCTGCAATATAAGAAGTAAACTATATTGTAATTTAAGGTTGTTTACAATTTGAAAATCTGTATAATCTGCTTTCTGTATGACAAGAAATAAACAGCCAAACAAATATCTGATGCAATGAACTCATTCATCCTCTGTGAAACTGCAATCCTCTAAAAAGAGTGAAAAGTGGAACTGGAAATTATTCAAACACTTTTTTTCTTACCTTTTCAAAAGATACAAATGCAAAGAAAATAAAAACTCAGACTTCCTTTGGACTGCAAAAGGCTAAGATTTTTTTTTTAAAAAAAGGAGTCTGAGTAGGTGCAAACTATTTTTCTTTTCTTCCTAAAACAGATTAACTAGTTGGGTACTTCTTTGAATAGCTTAAAAGGTTCAAGTTATATCTGGCGGAGTGAATCGGTAATGATATATGCCTCATTCACCAAAGAAACAAATGTTTTGTTTCCCAACTCTAATTCTGTATTTTTTAGTAAGCTAGAGTGATATAATATACACTAGTATTATTGTAAAACAAGAGTTTATTACTTGGCTAAGTAAGTTGATCTTTAAAAAAGTGTACAAGTGCTTTGAAATAAAATAAAAACTACTTAATCCAATCTTCTCTCATACAATTTCTTTCAAGGAGAACAGACACAGCCTGTTAAAATAACAAAGAATGTAGAGTTTCCATTCATGGACAAAGTGTCCTCATTCAAACTCCCACTCCAAAGCTACCTTGCCCCTCTTCTCAACTTTCTTTGCAGTTGGGGAAATGTGATTCCATGAAACCTCCAGGATTTTGTTTTATGTTAACTGGCAGAGCTTTTCACGTCTCAGAGACCAGGTGACACCTAAATGACACACACTTTGGATTGTCTTGTTGTGTGGAAAAGGTAGATAAAGGGAGGAAGAGAAACCTAAAACAGGTGGGTAAGGGCAAGGTGGCATTCACAAACGTTCCTGAGATCAGGGCCAGGCTTAAGATCATTGGGGAGATAAAACAGTCTCTCCAGTGAAATGATTTCACAAAAAGTGTTAAATTACAAACCAAGTCCTGAGAATTCTCCAAAATCTGACAGTGCCAGGATGGAGCTTTGCAAAGGAAAAAGTAAAATCATCAGAATCTTTAGCCAGAATATGAGCAGAGACTAATGTAATTTAAAAATAATTAGTAGACTATATCTGGCTTGCAAAGTGACTGCGGAATTGTGTCATATGGCTACTAGTATAAAATGCCAACATTTCCAGCTGTACTGGGCGATATGACTGAATGTTTTGGAATGGAATTCTATTTGGCCTCATTATCTACGACACTGATAGAATTCAGCTATTGATGTGTATTTGGTAGATATACTTATTTAAATTCTTTGTTAAGAACTCAATAAACAATCCATGTTTTCTAGTTTCAGAATGATTTAGAACAACAGGTTTCATACTGCTTTGAACAAAATATACATATACTTTCTGAGTTTCTGACTTCATAGAAACATGTCTTTAGTGTATGCATTCCCCAAAGACTTTGTAAAAGTGTGTTCAAATAAAAAATCATAAAAGGTTGAGATGTGATTTCCACAAGATTACAAAATGTAAAACAAATGTCAGAGCAAATTTTTACAATTGCTTTTGATTACAGCATTTTGAGATTCTAGGGCATTTTAGGGAATTCTTAAACCAGCACTTTTTTTTTAACTAAACATAACCTCCCTTGAACCTAACTGCATTTCTTTCCCCTCCTGTCAGTCAGTTCCTTGTATTTCTTTTGAATCACTATTTGTAAGACAGGCCCCTAGGGCAGAAAGCATTTGTTGGGCCAGCTCCCATTCTAAAAAGACCTTTCTGAGGGAGGAGATCCTCCTCAGCATTGAGAAGGCAAGGCCTCCTCTAGGAGGTCTATTTTATTAGATTCCTTGTTCCCACTGTCAATGTGAGTAGCTCACAACTTTCTAGAAAAAGAATAAAATCAAGTGTGAACCAAGGATACCAAACAGAGCTTTTATAGTCAACAAGAATATTTATTTTCTTCTCGGGAAGTTCAGTAGTGGCTAGAGTTACTAATGGGACCGATCATTACCAAAACATATCTGTATCATTGGCTGCAACTTTTTTTTCAGTTCTGAACACAACGTATTATACTACCACAACAAAGTGCCTCCTTTCAGCTAATGAGTTCAAAACCAAATCTAATCTTAGTAGTTATATGAGTAAAGTAGCATGGCTAGTTCCCATTTAGGAGAGAAGTTCTGTATATCACAAAAGGAGGCCAGGTGGAAATAAAATGCACATCTACTGAATCCCTTTTTAGTATTCCAACTAACAGAAAGCATTAGCTCCGAGTTCCACTCAAGTGCTGATTTGACATCATGATTATATACATAAAGTTACAACTTTCTGTTTATCAAACACCATAGATTTCATGAGGATTGTAATTTCGAACTTGGTCTATTTGTGCCAAATTGCCTGAAAATAATAATTAGAGACAATTTAACATAATGAGTACAGTAGTTTCAGATAAATTACCCCTACAGAACATTAATTGTATTCGTTAAACAGAAAGGGATAAAATTTCAAGGTCACATCTAATATGGTTTTATTTTTAGAAATTATCTTCAATTTCTTTCTTTTTAATTTATTACACAATGACTTAGAATGAAAAGATATTTAGCTAGTGAAATTATTGCGTTAGGATGTTAACTTTAATTAAAAATTGTACTTGTGCAAAAGTCACATTCTAGTTATGTTCTGATTTTTTTTGTATTATTATGAGTTTAGAATTTCTTTAGTATCTAAGCAATAAAAGATTATTCGAGTTTGAATTTTTTCTAGTTTTCTAATTTGATTATTCTAAATAAATGAATATAAAAGTTAATATATTGAGAAAAACATACTGAATACTGCATTGGGAATCTAGCTACAATACTCTTTTGGCAATTAATGATTGCTCAAATTTAAATAGAATGTCTTTAGACATCCTAATTTACTCATTTTTATTATTGTGATTGTTGATCCTGAAAAATTTATGAGAGTTTTATTAAGGACAGGTCACAGCTTTAATGGCCCAGCTGAAATGTGACTCTTATAGAGAAAGTTATGAATTGTATCTCTTCTGACCTGAAGTCAGTCTGTGTTGGCACAAGCCAAGAATATAGTATATATTATAAATTTAATATATTTGGCACTAAGGAAATATTGAATATTTGGTGCAGAGGCACAACTGGTCATTCCTGCTTTTTTCAGTGAAAAATCTCATAAAACCATGAAATTACCTTTTCTCACATTCCAGGTTTAACATGTAGTCTCCTGATTGCTAATTCAGGTACCATTGCTAAGTGAAAAGAATGACCTGGGAGATTCTCACCACTAGAAAGGTATACTCCTCACTATAAATCAATGGGACTTTGGCTTTAGTTTTAAATCCATTCTTACAAGCTGGGTAAGTATGTGCCTAAACCCTTAATCTTGTCAACGCAGACTGAAGTATTAAAATCAAAGTTCTACACTTGCAAACCTGGACCATTTTAACTCCACCAAAATATCTCCTCGCCTCTAGTCTGAATATATCTGTTTATCTAATTGTGTCACAATCTTAATATGACAAAAATACGAATTTTGACATTCAAATTCAAATCTGTCTTTCCATCTAAGAAAATGACACACTCAACCAGCCATTTATTCTCACAAAACAAACAAAAACACCAGAAACCATCCTTGATTTCTCTCTTTTCTTCACTCCCAACAATCATGCAGTCCTGAATGATCTCCCTTGAGAATAAAACTTGTTTCTATCTACTTCTCATCGTCTCTATTGGTACCTCCCTAGGTCAAGCCACCATTTTCTGTTGCCTGGACAGCTTCCATATCTGAGTAAGTCATCTTCCAAGTTCTCTTCTTGCTCTATGGAATGATTCTTTAAGAACGTAAGTCATATGGTATCTTCCCTTCCCTTCCGACTCTCATTAAAAGCAAAAGTCCTGCAATGCCTTATATGATCCACCATTGGTTCCAGCGTTGACCTCAGATTTTTTCACTCTCCTACTAGTTAACTTTGCTCCAGGGATACTTGCCTCCTTGTTCTTTTTCCAGTAACTCAGGCATACATGTGCTTCAGGGTTTCTGCCATTACCATTTCAGCAGTCAAGAATGCTGTTCCCCTGGATAACTGCACCTTTCTTCCTCGATCTATTAAGGTTTCTATTCAAAGTTTTACCTCATCAGAGAGCCCTTTTCTGATCACTCCAAGTAAAATAGAAATTCCCCTTCCCCACCACTCTTTCCTTTTACCCTACCTTGTTTCTTCTCAAAGCACTTACCATCATCTGAAATAGTAAATACGTTTGTTTGTTTTTTATCTGTCTTCCACCCTAGACTGTAAGATCTATGAGAGCAGGGACTTATTTCTGTTGTGTTCAGTCCCCTATCTCCAACAGTTAGAACAGTGCCAAGTGATAAATATCCATTCAATGAACAAAAGAATGCCAGACTGGACGTAAAAAACACATTTTTGATCTGATGATAGTGCTTGACCCACAGAGTATTTTTTTCTGAATTTTCTATATTTTCTGTAATAAAATGGAACATAAGGTCCTTATTTATATGTAATACTTTGATCAAGCTAGTCTGAGTGATTCATGTGTCTCCTTACTCATGATGTAGTTTCAATCTTCTGTGAACCTTGGGAAGCTTGACAACCTGCCTCCACTGCCCTCCCCAATCTGGGCTCTTCTGGTGAACATCTACCAAGTTAGCTTTGAGACCTAATTCAACAGACTTCTCCCAAGTAAAATTAATCACTCCTCTTTGTAGCGCCCAGAATATTTATTCCTCGTGTTTGTTTACTGTTGCATCTCTTTCTACTAGGCTCTAAATTTCTGGAGAGCAGAGTCTCTGTGTTAGTCATCTTAGTGTCCTTTGGATCAAAAAGTACTTCACTCATTCCAGAAATAATTATTATGAAATATGTTGCAGGCATGAATGTAGTGTGCTCAAGAGGTAGAAAGAAGTCCAGTGCAGCTTGAGGACAGACAGCAAAGCAGAGGTGGTAGGAGATGAGACAGACCAGGAATAAGTCCTATTGGGTGTTGTAGGCAATGATAAGTTTGCATGTCATTATTCTAAGTGAAGTAGGAAGGCATTGGAAGTTTCAAAAAGGGGAAATATGATCTGATTTGTGTTTTTAAAAGATCGCTTTGATGGCTGTGTGAAAAAGAAGCTTCAAAGGAACATGAAGCGGGGAGAGCTGTTAGGAAGTTTCTGAATTAATCAAGCCAAAGACACTAGTAGATTGTACCAGCGTATCAGTAGAGGAGATGGAAAGAATTTGGAGTCATGTGTTTTGGGAGTAATGTTCTAATATACAACATGAGTGAAAGAAAGGAATCCAAGATCACTGCTAGGGTTTTTGGTTTGAATAACTAAGCGTATTGTGGTATCATTTATAAGATGGGAAGAGCAGACAAAGCGGTTGGGATAGTGCATATGGAATCGAGAAGTGATTTTTGGTTTTTTTTGTTTTGTTTTGTTTTGATTTGTTTTTTTATTTAGTGTTAGATGCATTTTAAACTTCTAAGTGAAGCCATCAAGTAGGCAGTTGAATATACAAATGTAGATCTCAATATTGATAATTAACAAACTAATGCTTTACAGAAGGTTTTCAAAGTATGCTTTGTCAAAACACCAAGGTTTTATGATTAGACAAATTAAATGAACGGTCTTTATTCAATAAGCAGGAGAAAAAGTTAAAATATAATTTTTTCAAGTGTAAATTTTATTCTAATATATATTTTTAAATTTCCATTTATCTAGAGTCTGACAGTAGATAGAAAATTATATATAAAAAGAAATGTGTATATAAATATACCTATAAATATAAATCCATATACACTTACGCATATATCATTTAATGCTTTTATTATATGTTCAATATTTAGTTCTTTTATGACTTTTTACCTAGATGGCAATGATTTTCAAGCAATTTGTCACTTGAAAACTTTTGAGAACCACTCTGCAGAGGGTCTGATGTGGTGTTCCAAAAACCCAAATGCCATAATCTCCAAGATTCTGCTTTACTCCTCTGTATCTGTGTTCTTTAAGGACTTTGGGAGCAAATTACAGATGACAATGACTCTACAAAGGGTCAGCAGATCCAAGATTGTGGAATAATTATCACCACCATTAAAACCAACTGTGTCTTTCCTAATGATACTGAAAGAGAAATCATGGGTCATTGGGCCAAAATTCAGAGTGTCTATAACTGAACTTGTCATTAGAAAGTCATTGCTTCAAACGCTGGTATATTACCAACCACATGGTACCATTAAGGTAGAATTACACATAGAACTAGAGATGATGAAAGGGTTCTTAGAAAAAAAAACATACTACCCAAAGTAAATGTAGCAAAGAGAAGATAGTAGATCGATTTTTTTATTGGCTTATTTAACAGCACATTGTGAATTCTAAATGAAGCTGTTTTCCACCACATAATGTTCACACCTGGTGCTATAAAAAAATTCATAGCATTTTATGAGCTGTGGCTGTCAGTGCTTCAATAATTTTGCCTCATGCATTGTAGATGGTGTTATTTTAATATGATTTAGTAAATATTTATTCCTATTCAGAAAAATTTTATTTTCTAAAAGAGTTTTCCTATGGCTTTAGACGATTTTTAATTTCCTTGTTGAGAGATTTCTAAACACTTTACCTTAAAAAACAAAAGTAATTCTACAATTGCAAAAACTGGTAGACATAGGCCGGGCGTGGTGGCTCACGCCTGTAATCCTAGCACTCTGGGAGGCCAAGGCGTGCGGATTGTTTGAGTTTAGGAGTTCGAAACCAGCCTGAGCAAAAGCGAGACCCCATTTCTACTAAAAGTAAAAAGAAATTAATAGGACAACTAAAAATATATAGAAAAAATTAGCCGGGCATGGTGGCACATGCCTGTAGTCCCAGCTACTCGGGAGGCTGAGGCAGGAGGATCACTTGAGCCCAGGAGTTTGAAGTTGCTGTGAGCTAGACTGACGCCACGGCACTCACTCTAGCCTGGGCAAAAGAATGAGACTCTGTCCCAAAAAAAAAAGAAAAAAACACAACTGGTAGACATAGACACCAATATTTTAATCATTTCACCTCAACTAAAAAAAGATAATTCCAGTTAGTTTGATTTTAAAATCCCAAGAAAACAGTTTAGAATCTATATTAACAAAAAGGAACAAAATGATGGATTCCATATAAAAGTAGCCCTTCAAATTGACTCCTAGCTAACGTGTTCACAAAAAAGAATATGAAAGAATGTAAAGAAGCTAGCACTTCCTCATTTCCTGAACAACAAAATGATGTACCTCATTCTTAGATATGTTTTAAATTATAAAAACAATTTTATGCTTGTTAAAACAATTTTATACATATTACAAAAATAATTCAAACACTGAGGAATTGTGTAGATTAAACATAATGTCACCTTCAACCTGTACTCCATCTCATTTCTTTCCCCACAAATTATCATTGAATATTTTTGTGAGTATTCTGCCAAATTATTTTTTAGATATTTTGATATTTTATGTATAATATAACATGTGTGTGTGTGTGTGTGTGTGTGTGTGTATTATATAAAGGGATCATGTTATACATATTGAGCATTTTCCTTGTTTTTCCAGCTTAACAGTATATATCTCCAATCTGTTTATACATAATTCACTTTTTATATTTGTTACACAGCTTAGATAGTGCAATTTTTAAGGGTTATGTAATGTTTTTTGCAAATTATTTTGTTCGCATATTTTGGTGATGTTCAGTAAGCAATGCTACTACCATTTAAATCTCTTTATTTTCTGAACTATGGAAACAAACATTTAAAAAAATATGTCATGCTTTAATTGAGTAAATTTGACAAAACAAACAGATGGACAAATTGACAAATAGTCAAGTGGCCATTGAGATTTCACAGTTACCATGATTTTATTATAAAATACTTCTGGAAAGCTTAGGTTTATACAGCAAGCCGCAGATAAGTTGAATTCATCACTCATTTGGATATCTCATTAGATGACTGGCAGCACAATCGTATTGTTTTTCTAGATGTGCACAAGAAAACGTTATCAATTAATAAAAGGGCTAAACATTTACACTTGTCACAGTAAGCCCAATTCTTAGCCCTCTTAATAAAGGAAGCATCTGCCTTGTTTAAATGTCATGGTCAATAAATGTCTAACTGGAAGAGTAGAATTTCTCTATATCACTCTGCAGTGCCAAATACATGGTGTATACTGATTAAGATAATGTGCCATCTGAAAGGGGAGCATGAGTAGGAATAAGTCATGTAAGCTTATTCACCTAGGAAACTCCCTGATTCAATCTTACACCCACAGCAGCATTTTGTAAATAAAAATTTAATCCACAAATTAACAGGCCATTCCCTAAACATTGTGCAAACATTCCTGACATGTGAAAACCACGCATGACATAAAAGTACCTCTTTATCTGATTATGGTGAACAAATCAGGTTTAAAACAGATGATGTTAGGTTGAAAATCAGGAATAAAGCTAGCATTCCTATTTTGGAAGCTTTCCTTTAGGCAAAATATTTGAATATTTTACTCTTCCCTCTTTTTTTTTTTGAGACAGAGTCTCACTCCATTGCCCGGGCTAGAATGCCACGGTGTCAACCTCGCTCACAGCAACCTCAAACTCCTAGGCTCAAGCAATCCTCCTGCCTCAGCCTCCTGAGTAGCTGGAATTACAGGTGCTGACCATCACACCCAGCTAATTTTTTCTATTTTTAGTAGAGATGGGGTCTTGCTCTTGCTGGTCTCGAACTCCTGACCTCGAGCGATCCTCCCACCTTGGCCTCCCAGAGTGCTAGGATTATAGACATGAGCCACCATGCCCAGCTCCTTCATATTTCGTATTTAAAAGTAGGTAGGAAGCATTTTAGGAATGGGTTAGGGGTAAAACAATATGCTATTATTATGGGATGGATTTCCTTAGTCTTAAAATAACTCCTATGGTTGTTCCATAATGATGCAGTAATGCTGACCATGATATTAACATTAATATAAGATTTTTCTGGGCAAGAACTATAAAAACTATGTAGGTGAGAATGCTTTATGTGTATTTTGGATGGCAAAATCAAATTAGGTCATCCATACTGAATGTGAGGTGACAGAAAAGGGAGACAGAAAACAGTAGATTCAATGATCACTCAGAGGTGAAAATTTATTATAGACTGCTATATGGATCACTGAAAGCATTAAAGATATAAAAGCAGGAAATGGATTTCAATTGTCATAGAGGGATTTATTTAAGACTGATAGCAGAGACTATTAAATTCCTAATTTCCTTCCTGAGAAGTATTTAAGAATATTGTGGATAACTCTTTGCAATAGGTGTTTTACAACATCTTTGACTATGAATGCCACTCTGTGTTTTATCAGTTATATAATCCTATGATTTCTTTCCTTGCCGTAGGTCCTCTCAACCTAGCAGCCAGTGCTCTTTTTATCTTTCATGTTTTATTGCAAACCAAGTTTACAAAATCTTTAACTATCCAGTGACAAAGATTGGTAGTAAAGTCCACGTGTGAGGATGAAAATGCTGACAGTTCAGACACTGAGTTCCTGCTTGTTTTCCTAAATGAGTTAGGCAGAAAAAGAAACTTCTTTTTAGGGAACGTTCAAAGTTAAAGACTGAATCAATATCATTATGTAAATATTCCTAATATTAAAATCTACATATTCTATTTACTAAAACTTGTGGCAATTTGTTGTCATTGAACTAACATTCTCAGATATTCCTTAAGAACTGCCCATCCATATACTGTCTTACTTTAAGATCTGAAAGGATAACATCACAAGATGATATGGCTATAAGCCAATTTATATTCTTTTTTTTTTTTTTTGTTCTTGGAACTGCAGATGCACACCTGTTTAAGGAACTAAGAAGGTAGTTAAATACTAAATAGTCTAAGTATGTCTTGTAAACACAGACTAGTATCATCTCACATCCTTCACAGTCCAATCTCCTTTCACAAGTTTATGCACATCTGCAGGCTGTTAATCATGAGTGTGGTCGTAATCTAAAGGATTCCAGCCTCCGTCTGAATCAATGCTCTTTTATACGTATAATGAATCTATCATGAGGTTTAGGGACAAGGGCCATCTTGCTCTTATTATGTTCCCGCTAGCAAATGGTATGGTAGTCTATATACACTGGATGTTTAATAAATCCATATTGAATCGAAATGACTATGGATGAATCGAAGAATGTATGTAATCTATATCTGTAGTTATCATAAACATGAATGCTGTTAGTTCTCAGATTTTTAGCACGCATTTTCTTCAGTGTTTCTCTGATGTCTAATATATCTGTTTGTCTTAGCTTAGATTCCCTGGGGTGGACAGTCAAGCACACTTTACAGAGGGGGTCGTCGGTAGCAACATCAGTGAGAGAGCAGATATGCTGGAGAGAAGGAGTAGTAGTTGAATTGCAACATAGTCACAACAAAGACCTCATTGGATACAACTGGTGGTTCTGAGGCTGAGATGCTCCCCCTGTCCCAGAGTGGTCCCATCTTAAGGCAAGGAGGATAGTCTCTCTACCTCCTGATGCAGCAGTCTTGGATGCAGTGTGCCCCAAGAGGAGGAGTGGTGACCTTGGATGAACAGGCTTTCCTCCAATAATTCTGGGAAAAGGACTCAGTAAGAAGTGCCAACCCCCAATATTCCTAGCAGTTGGTAGAATAAGAGTTTCACTACAGAAGGGGATCTAGATGACATACTACATTTTCATCCACTACACTATTCTTTGTTTTTAGAGACAAGGTCTCACTATGTTGCCCAGGCTGGCTATGAACTCCTGGGCTCAAGCCATCCTCCTGCCTCAGTCTCACAAGCAGCTGAAATAGAGGTGCACCACCACGCCCACTCACTACAGTATTTTTATTTTAATACATTGTAACCTGATTTCTTTCCTACTACTCTACTAAAAAAAAAAATTCAATATTCAAGGTCTTTTAAGTCTACAGTTGAACAAACAGATCTTGAAAACGCCTCTATTGTTGTTTTACATCGTTTATTTTCTTTCTGCCCCAGTTGCTTCTTTTCTTCTGCCTTATTCTTTTTCCTCTTTATACTCTTTCTGTCAGAAGACTCATTTCCTTGCAGTTTAATTCTAAGATCTCATGAAGAGTACACCAAATTAACATTTCCAGCTTGTACACGTGTTGAGATGATTCTTTCATCTTCATTATATATTGCATATTTTCACTTGAATGTCTCTCTCCATTATCCTGAAAGAAACATTTGAAAACACTAAGACATCTTTAAAACAGCAAACCAATGCTATTTTATTAGTAGTGAAACTAGTGTTGTTTTATTACTATTGCTATTATTATTATATATGACTTATAAATAATGCCTGCTCATGTTTTCATTTCCCCCTTAATTAGTTCTTTCTCTTAATATCTTTATTTATTCTAACGGATCTTTTAACCCTAAATATCTAATCTCATTCCTGAATTCATTTTGATTTTTTTCTCCCTCATACCCAATAGCCAACAATTGAATAATAATTTCCTTTAACTCTCTTCTTTGTTCTATTCCATTTCCTCTTGACCACCAGATGCTGTAAATTACTGTAACACACTTCTAGATGGTCTTCTTTTCTTAAAACTTTGTAGCTTTTGATCATTCTGTATATTCAAGTCATACCTTGGGAAATTAATCTCCCTACAACATATCTTTAACATAATACTTTACTCTCAGAAAGATTCCACAAGTTTCCCAGAATCAAGCAAACATAATTCTAAATCTTTAGCCTAATACTTAGGGCTTCCAAAAAATGTTCAAAATTGAACAACCACTATGTGCCATGTACCCTTCTAAGCAATTGACTACAGTAGAGAGCAGTATAGACATAAATCCTTACATCCAGTGAAGAGGTGACACAATAAGACTGATAAATTGGTAAAATATTTAGAGTATAAATGGTATGCTTATAAGTGCTAAAAAGGAAAAATAAAGTTGGGAAAGGGATATTCAATGTTGACATAAAGGGATGTGATTTTATACAGGACAGATGCCTTAGTTCAGGCTGCTCTATGAATATCACAGGGTAGATGACTTAGACAATAAAAATTACTTTCTCACAGTTTTAGAAACTGGGAAGTCCAAAATCAAAATGCCAGAAGATTTGGTATCTGACGATGACTGTGTCCCTGGTGTGCAGATGGCCACCTTCTTGCTGTATCCTCACCTGGTAGAAAGAGAGTTCATCTCTCTTGTGTCTCTTCTTATGAGGGCACTAATCCCATTCATGAGGGCTTCGCTCTCATGACTAATTACCTCTCAAAGTCTACACTTCCAAATACAATCACATTGGAGATTAGGACTTCAACATATAAATTTTGGGAGAGCACAGACATTCAGTCCATAGATGTAGGATCGACTGAAAAGGTGACTACTGAATAAATACCTGAAGGAAATGAGAGCACACGTGATATGAAAATCTGGAGGAGGGATACTGTAGATAGAGGGAACAGTAATTTCAAAGATCCTGATGAGGGACCTTGTAAAGAAGTTTCACTGTGCATCGGTTACCAACTTGTGTGAGTCTGATGACACAGAACTGCCACATACAACAATTCACATAAAGCGGGTATATTACTTACATATAGGCAGCCAGAGATAACAGAATCCTAGGATTCAATATGAGCCTGTCCTCCAAGGTTCAGGAAAGCTGTCTGGGGTGGATGGAGTCTGATCTTTATGTGCCCCATTTGTAACACAGCTGAGAGGTCCCAGAAAGCAGCCTACCCTGTGTCTTATACCCAAGGCCGAAAGGACTCACTGGGCTAAAGCATTGAAGGATATCCTTTCCTAAGGGGGGCCTTGAACAAAGCCTGAGCTGTTCTGGAAAGCTCCCCCTTATTTCAAGAGGTTGCAATCCCAGCACATTCTCCAGCTTTCTTGACAATTTCAAATAAGAAAAAAGGAAGAACTGGCTTGGTCTAAGGCCACCTGGAGAACTGTCCTGCTAACCTTATCTGCATGGTTTTATTTAAAAAAAAAAAAAAAGCAAAAGAACCATGTGACTGGAGTAGAATGTGTTCAGTGCTGGATTGAGTTTGGTTTGCTATTCTTTAAGAGAAACACTGGGGGAGTCTACTAAGAGATCGGGTCAGAGAGGTGAAGGGTATAAGATCACCTGGGTTTTTGGGGGGGGTCATTTTAAGGAATTTAGCTTTACTCTGAGGGAGACAGAAGCCACTGAAAGATTTTGAGAAGAGTTGTGAAATGATCTGATCTTCATTTTAAAAGCTGCTATACTGAGAATGCACGGAAGGATGCAAGGTAGAAGCACAGGGCTAGGTTAGGAGGCCATAGGCATCCAGGAAAGAGATAATGATGGCTGGAATCAGAGTAGAAGTTTTAGAGGAGAAGAGAAGTGATTTCATTCTGAATGTATTTTGACGGTAGATCCAACAGTATTTGCTGATGTATTGGATGGGTGGTAATGAGGGGAAATGGAAATCAAGAATGAATCTAGTTTCTATGTAACTGTAATAATAAAGCTATAATTTTATGAGATGAGGAAAACTACAAGAGAAAGAGTTGGTGATGATGGTAGGTAAGGTAGATAGCAGAAATTCAGTTTTGCATGTATTTCCTTTTACATACTTTATTAAATATTCAAGAGGTGATAGGTTATAGATGATTAAGTAGATGATTTTATAACTGAAGGTGAAATTCCGGGAAGTAGAGAATACATATAAAACTTTGCTCACATATGGCATATAAAGCCATGTGATTGAAATAATACTATCTCTAAAATAAGCACAGAAAAATCATTAAAGGAAACTGGAAGGAGCATCCAGAAAGGAAGAATAAAAAACAGGTATGCATAGTGAGTGAAAGCCAAATGATGAATTTGTTTCAATGAGGAGAGAGTGATCAGTTGTATCCATGCTGGTGATTCATCAAGTAAGATGATGACTGTGAACTGATTATTTAATTTAGACTGTGGAAGTCACTGGAGACCAATATTGGCAAACTCAATCTCTCCTTGCAAACCATTACTTCATAAATATTTACATATACTCTTTTCCAGTCAGATTTGCCTATTCAATGTCTTACAAAAATGACATATTTGGTTATACTTCTTTCTGTACTCTTAGCCCTATATTCCCCAATTAAAGTAGTTGCCTCTCTGCCTATTCAAAAGCTATCCATCATTAAAGTTCTAATTTTATCATCTTTTAATCATTCTCTGTAGCGTACTTTATATTCAAAGTCTAGAACAACAGAAGGTTTACCATCAAAACCACATATTTATCAATTATCATAGAAAATACTGCTTGAAGTAAATAGATTAATGAAGAATCTTAATTAGTAAACCCCGAGAACATTTAGATAGGATTCAGGCAAGCTATTGACCTTGGGGTGTATATAGTGTGTGTGTGTGTGTATATATATATATATATATATATACACACACACACACACATTTGTGTGTGTGTATTAAACTTGCATCTAAATCAGAAAGCCCATTCCATTTCAGAATTTCTAAATTTTAAAAAGTTGTTATTTCTATAAGTCAATCCCTGCCTCCTTTGAACTTAATCTACCACCACTCAGGAGTTTTCTGTGACCCTCCCAAAAAAAGTCCTCTTTATTTTGTTGGTCCTGTAAATGTTTAAAGATAGATGGCTATCATGTTCCTTCAACCAATCTGTAGCCCCATCATTCTTTCCTTGTGCAGACTAAACATTCCAGTTTTTTCTAAACATTCCTTATGTGACACCACGTCTAGCCCTTTTACTATCTTTGTTGCCCTATGTATTAGCTCCAATTTGTCAATGTCTCTCTTGGAGAATGGCAAACTAAACTGAATCCGGCACTCCAGAATGCCTCAGATCAGTGTATACTGAGGTAGGAATTTCCGCCTCACTATTCCAATCACTCAAATTGGTTAAAGTAGTCTACAATTTAGCTTACTACTGGCTTGCTAATAACTTTCTATTGAATTTCTCCTCTGAGTTATAGTCAAATAAAATGATAACTATGTTCTAATATAGATAAAATTAAGTTTTTAAGCACAGGTGAAGGAATCTACACCTGTGCTCACTATTAAATCTTCCTTTATTCCATCTTTACTGTGTGGTGCTTAATAACAGTTGTTAGTTGTTTGCAAATTCAGTGAGAGTCAAAATATAAAAATCATTGTAAACCAAAATAAGTTGAACATAAAATGAAATGAAAATATTCATTCTTAAAATTAATAAAACTTAAGGTCAATACAAAAATAATTTTTAAATAGGAGATCAAAAACTTTCTAAATGGAGATAGGATATAAAGCTAATAGTTTTGGTTTAAAACCACAATTCAAATCTTAACGTTCTTTAATTGATAAAGAGTGAAGCAAGAAGACATAAAGACATGCAAATTTTTTATCTTTGGATTGATAGAGAGCTCCACATTGGTATTTACAAATATATTAAAATAAATTTGTGTGTTTTGTTTTTTAAATATAAAATGATGGTAATAGTCTTATAACTTTGGATATTTACTAAGAATCATTGAATTGTGTACTTACAATGGGTAAATTTTACCACAATAAAGCTTAAAAAACACTTTTGACATAAGACTTGTATCTAGAATGTATAAAGAACTCTCAAAATTTATAAGAAAAAGTCCTATAAAAAATGCATAAAATATTTTAAACATATCCTTCACTGAAGCAGTCAGTTATATAAACGGCAAATAAGCACATCACATGATGCATAATCATTAGTCATAATAAAATTAAAATTGGAAAAATAATAAGATATCGCTATACACCTATTAGAATGGCTAAAATAAAATAAATAAAAATTGAAAAACAAGTGCTGGCAAAAAAAAAAAAACAGAGCAACTGGAGCACTCTTACATTGCTGATAGGAATGCAATACAGTGTAGATACTCTGAAAACTTGTTTGGTAGAACTTAAATCCACACAAAAACCTATACATGAAGTTAAACATAATTTTACCATGTAATCCAGTAATTGTACTCCTACATATTTAAGTGACTGATTTGAGACTTATATGCACACTAAAACATATACACAAATGTTTATAGCAGCTTTAAGCATTGTCATTAAAAATTGGAAAAATGAAAATGTCTTTTAATTAGGTAAAACTATCAACAAACTATGGTACATTGTACTGTCCATACAATGGAATGCTGTTCAGTGACAACAAGGAATGGGATATAAAGTTACACAAAACATGAATCAATTTTAAATGCATGTTACTAAGTGAAAAATGTCAGTCTGAATACAGAATCAATTGTATTATTCCATTTGTATGATATTCTGAGAAAGGAAAAACCACAGAGACTGTAACCGGTCAGTGTTCATCATGGATTTAGGGAGTGGGGATGGTCAAATATATAAGCAAAATGGATTTTTTAAGGTAGTCAAGTGTTCTGTATGCTACTGTACTGTTGTATACATGACACTATGCATTTTTCACATCACTTAGAAGTGTCAATTTAAACATATGTGAGCTTAAAAATAAATCATCTAGGAGTTCTGGGGATATCAGGATGGAATGTAGAATGTGATGAAAGAATCCAATTGTATTACACATATATGACATAACTTCACTGAAGTGGATGGAGAAAAAAAGGTGATGACCCAAGTCACTTTGGAGTGGAGACTGTAAGGCTAAAGGCAAAAGGAATTGTACAGAAAAACTGTACTCGAGTTAATAAAGTTGTTTCACAAGTTAGCAATTATGAAATAACTTACTGGGATTTACTAATTAATAAATGGACGGAAGATAGTGGGAACCAAGTTTCTCACTATTGGAGTAGGATGTTACAGAGAAGCACAGGGAGGAGGCTAGAATAATCCATGAGGTAACTGATTAGAGTAGGAGATATCAATATGAACTCTGGTTTAGCTTAATATAGATACAGATATTTGCAGGTAGAAGTATTTATAGATATCTGGAAAAATAGGGATTATTATTCATATATATGCATATATATGTGTTTTGTTTAGAGAGGATATATACAAAAATGTATATAGTATTTCTATATAGTGTGTGTGTGTATATATATATATATATATATTAATAGATATTTTGTTCTTGTTCTATCAGCTGAAAGGACCTGTGAGTTACAATATCCCAGGAGCAATTAGCACACCCACCACCTAGATTTAAATGGTATTTAATATTTTAAATACCATTCTCCAATGAAAAGAAATAAGGTTCTTTGGAGAAATAGCTAAATTTAAGACTGGGGCAGGGAATACACAAAAAGAACCTGAAGCATTTTGTAATGCCAGAAAATAAGAAAATTTGAAAAAGAAAAAAAGAGGAAAAATCCAACAATAGGAATGTGTCAAAGGGACACAGGAGCCAGCTAAAAGAGCCCCCAGTAGTTAAAGCTGGAGCAATATGAACAAGATAATGTTATATTGAATTATAACCCAAAATATAAAATGAATATTCATCAGTCTACACTGCCATAACTAAATGACTCAATGAATAAATAAATGAGAGTGAATAGACAAATTTCTTGTGCAAAAATATCTAAATATTTTATGTAGATACTTGCCCATCAAAGAAGACAGAGCATAGTACCCTACCCCTTATATATGAGCTGTACATGATGACTTATTTCCAAAGCCTGCAGTATGAAAAATGGAAAAAAAAGAGAAACTCTGTAGTGAAGAAACTCAACAAACACTACTTCAGCCAAGTGATTAACAATGGTAAGTTGTGCTAATAATCTGTACCTATTACATAATGTGATGAGAAATAGAACTTCACTTCTGTGGTCTTCCTACAACCCAGTAACCCCTATCTAACCATGAGAAAAACATCTGACAACCAAAACTGAAGCATATTCAATAAAATATCTGATTAGTACTCCTCAAAACACTCAAAGACATGAAAAACAAGAAGAGTCTGAGAAACTGTCATAGTCTATAGCAGCCTAAGGACACATGACAACTAAATGCATCATGGGATTCTGGAAAGGAAAGGACATTTTAAGGGACTCTGAAAAAAAATATGGATGCTAATGAATAATAAAGTATCAATATTTGTTCATTAGTTGTAACAAATGTATCCTACTAATGTAATGTGTTAATAATAGAGAAAACTAGTGTGGGGTATATGGGAAATTTCTGTACTATATTAACTTTTCTGTAAATTCAAAAATTTCCTGAAATAAATGATTATTTAAAAATTTCTACATCAATATTTAAAGCAGCTTTATTCATTAACACCCCAAACTAGATGCAATCCAATGTCCTTAAGCTGATAAATGGATAAACTGTTGTACATCCATTAAATGGTATATTACTTATCAATAAAAAAGGAACAAATTATTGATTTGATACACACCACAACATATATGATCTCAAATGTATAATGCTAAGTGAAAGAAGGCATACTGAAAAAGATACTTACCATATGAGTCAATTTGCATGCCATCCTCGAAAGACAAAACTATAGTAATGAAAAATACATAATCATCGCCAGGACAGTTGAAGGGGGAAAGTGACTTACTACAAAGGAACAGCGAGAGGATATTTTTTTCAGATGGTAGACCTCTTCTATATTTTGATTGTGGGAGTGTTTGTATGCATCTCTACAAACAACCTCATAGAGCCATACTCCAAGAAAAGTAAATTTTGCTGTATGTAAAATTACAATTCAATTAAAAATTGTCTAAAAATAAAGACTGTCAAATCAACAATAGAAAGTATACTTCTCAAATTATAAGAGGGAAAAATAATCTTCTTTTGAAAAATAGAGGGATTAAAAGAGAAGGAAATAATAAGTAAACAACAAAGAGAAAACATTAATATTATAGACATAATACCAAACATATCAATTACTATACTTAATGTACATTGATTTAACTTTGGATTGAAACCTGGACATGTGGATTATTATAAAACTCTAGATTTTATTTTAATATGTGATTTAGCAGCCCTCCTCCTACATGGCTTCAGTGGACAAAGGGAGACATCAAATCATTACTGCCAAATGAGGGGTAGAAGTCCAGGTTCTCCACACTACTTCTGTAGACATGGGGGAAAGGATTTATTTTAGTGGTTCCTCTAGAGATTACAGTACCCATTGGTAATTTATCCAAGGCTATTTAGAGCTACTATTACAATAATAAAAAATTTACAAAAATATATTTCACTAGGAATTGCTGCTGATCTTTATGTTATTGTTTTCATATATATTATGTTTACATACATTATAACCCCCCCAAAGACAATTATAATTTTTCTATCAACTATGTTATGTATTTTAAAGATATTAAGGGGCTGGTATTTTATATCTATCCAAATATGTACTATTTGCTGTCCTTTTCATTTACTCTTGAAAATCCAATTTTCTCCCATCATCTTTTCCTTTCTGTGATGATTTCTTGTTGCACAGGTATGCTGATAAAAAATTGTTTTAATTTTTCTTTATTTGAAAATGCATTTGTTTTGACATCATTCTTAAGGATAATTTTGCTTGTTATAGAATTTTGGAGAATACATGTTTTATATACTTCAAAAATGGTCTTCCACTGTTTTCTGCCTCCATAATTTCTGATAAAAAGTCTGTAATCACTTAAATCAATGTTCCTCTGTACAGATAGTATTGTTTTTCTATGGCTGATTTCAATATATTTTCTTTTTTTTTTTTTTATTTCTAAGTATTATGGTAGTAAAAATGCTATTGGTTACATGGATTGTTTTTATACTGCTTGAATTGGGGTTAAATGTGTGCCTATCACCCACATAGTGATCATTGTACCTGTTAGGTAGGTTTTCACCCATGTCCTCCTTGCCTCTACTCCCTGCTTCTTCATTTCCATTGAGTTTTACTTGCCTCTATGCACGTGGGTGCTTATCAGTCCGGTCCAACTTTATAGTGAGTACATATAATGTTTGTTTTATCATTTTTTAGATATCTCACTTAGGAAAATAGTCTCCATTTCCATCATAGTTCTTGCAAAAGGCATTATGTCATTCTTCTTCGTGGCTGAGTAGTATTCCATGTCCATGTTTTATATATATATAAAACATATATGTGTGGGTATGTGTGTGTAATATTTTGTTAATCCACTCATGAATTGATAGACACTTGAGTTGATTCCACATCTTTGCAATTGTGAATTGTGCTACAATAAACATTCAATTACAGGTGTCTTTTTCATAAAATGATTTTATCCAAAAACATTTGGGTGAAGGTGTCCTTTTAATACAATGACTTTTTTTACTTTGCATAAATACACAGTAGTAAGAATGCTGGATTGAATGGTAGGTCTACTCTTAGTTCTTTGAGAAAATTCCATACTGTTTTCCATAGAGCTTGTACTAATTTGCAGTCCCATCAACTGTGTATAAGCATTTTTTTCTCTCTGCATCCATGCCAGTATCTATTGTTTTGGGACTTTTTAATAAAAGCCATTCTGACTGGGATAAGTTGATACCTCATTGTGGTTTTAATTTGCATTTCCCTGGTGATTAGTGACATTGAGCATTTTTGCATATGTTTGTTGGCCATTTGTCAATCTTCTTTTGAAAAGCTTCTGTTCATGGCTTTTGCTTACCTTTTAATGGGGTTGTTTGATTTTTTTTTTTGCTGATTTGTTTGAGTTCTTTGTAGATTCTGGTTATTATTCCTTTATTGGATGTATAGCTTGTGTATATTTTCTCCCATTCTGTAGGCTGTCTATTTGCTCTGTTGATTATACTCTTGGCTCTGCAGAAGCTTTTTAATTTAGTCAAGTTCCATTTATTTATTTTTGTTATTGATGTGACCACCATTGGGACCATCTTCATAAATTCTTTGCCTAAGCCAATATCTAGAAGAATTTTTCCAAGGTATTTTTTTTTAGAATATTTATGGTTTCATGCCTTACATTTAAGTCTTTTATCCATCTTGAATTAATTTTTTTGAGTGGTAAGAGATATGGGTCCAGTTTCATTCCTCTGCATGTGGCTATCCAGTTGTCCCAGTACCATTCATTGAATAGAGCTTCTTTTCCCCAGTGTATGCTGTTGTCCACTTTGTGAAAGATCTGTTGGCTGCATGAGCATGGTTTTATGTCTGGCCTTTCTGTTCTGTTCTATTTGTCTATGTCTCTATTTTCTGCCAAAACCATGCTGTTTTGCTTGCTATAGCCTGTAGTATAGTTTGAACTCTTGTAATGTGATGTCTCCAGATTTGTTCCTTTTGCTTAAGATTGTTTTATCTATTCAGGCTCTTTTCTAGTACCAAAGAAAGCATAGAATTATTTCTCCTAGATCTGCAAAAAATGGCATTGGTATTTTGATGGGGATTGCATTCTATCTGTAATTTACTTTGGAAAGTATGGATATTTTAACAATGTTGATTCTACAGATCCATGAGTACATATGTCTTCCCATTTGTTTGTATCATCTGTGAGTTCTTTCCTCAGTGTTTTGTAGTTCCTTTTGTAGAGAGTTTTCAACTCCTTGGCTAAGTATATTCCTACATGTTATATTTTCTTTGTAGCAATTATGAATGGTTTTGAGTCTTTGATTTGACTCTCAGGTTGACCATATTGATGTATAGGAATGTTACTGATTTGTGTGTATTGATTTCGTACCCTGAGACTTTCCTGACTTCATCAATTTCAGGAGTCTCTTGGTGGAATCCTTGGGATATTCTAGGTATACAATCATATCATCAGGAAAAAGTGATAATTTGACCTCCTCTTTCCCAATTTGGATACCCTTAATTTTTCTCTCTTGCTTGATTGCTCTGGCTAGGGTGTCCAGAATTAGGTTGAATAGAAGTGGTAGCCGTGGGCATCCTTGTCTTGTTCCAGTTCTTAGTGGAAATGCTTGCAACATTTCCCATTACGTTTGATGCTGGCTGTGGGTTTGTCATATACGGATTTTATAACTTTGAGGTATGGTCTTTCTATGCCTAGATTGTTGAGGGTTTCTGTGATGAAATGCTGCTGAATTTTGTCAATTGCTTTTCATGAATCTATTGAGATGATCATGTAATCTTTGTTTTTGCTTCTGTTTATGTCATGAATCACATTTATTTATTTACATATGTTGAACTATCCTTGCATTTAAAGGATGAAGCCCACTTGCTCATGGTGGATTATTTTTTTCATGCATTGTTGAATTCAGTTTGATAATATTTTATTGAGTATTTTTGCATCAATATCTATAAGGAATATTTGTCCGTAATTTTCATTTTTTATCGTGTCCTTTCCTGGCTTTCATACCAAGGGAATACTGACTTCATGGAATGAGTTGGGGAGGATTCCCTACCTCTTGATGTTATGGAATAAATTTTGAAGTATGGGTATCAGCTCTTCTTTGTAGGTCTGATAAAATTCAGCTATGAATCCATCTGCTCTGGGGCTCTTTTTGTTGGAAGATTTTTTTTAATGGCTACTTCAATCTCTTTGCTTGCTATTCTTCTGTTCAGGAGTTCTATTTCTTCCTGACTGAGTTTTGGGAGGTTGGGTTTTTCCAGGAATTTACACATTTCATCTACATTTTTGAAATTAGGTTCATAGAGATTTTCATAGTATTCACAAATGATATTTTGTATTTCTGTGATTTCAGTTGAAATATCTCCTTTTTTATTTGTGATTGAGTTTATTTGGGTCCTTTCTCTTCTGTCCCTGGTTAATCTGGTGAAAGATCTATCAATCTTATTTATCTTTTCAAAGAACAATTTTTTGTTTCACTGATCTTCTATATTATTTTCTTTTTTTTTTATTTCATTTAATTCTGCTCTGACCTAGTTATTTCTTTTCTTCTGCTGAGCCTGCGATTGGTTTGCTCTTCATTTTCTAGTTCCTTGAGATGTGTTATTAGATTGATAATTTATTATCTTTCTATCTTTTTGATGTAGGTATTTAAGGCTATCAATTTTCCCCTTTGGACCACATTTAATGAATCCCATAGGTGTTTATAACTTGCATCTCCTTTGTCATTCAGTTCAAGGACTCTTTTGATAGCCATCTTAATTTCATTATTGACCCAATAATACTTCAGCAGTAGGTTATTTAATTTCCATGAATTTGTGTAGAATTGAGTGTTTCTCTTATGATTAATTTCTAGTTTTATCCCACACTGGTCTCAGAAGATACATAGTATGATTTCTATTTTTTTGAATTTGTTCTTCTGTGTTTGGTGGCCTAAAATATGATCAATCTTGGAGAATGTTCTATGTGCTGATTAGAAGAATGTATACTTAGTAGTTTGGGGGGTAAAAAATGTTCTGTAAATGTCTGATAGGCCCATGTCTGATGAGTATGCGCCTTGGTGATTGCCTCTTGGCAATGAATCTCCCAAGTGTTCATTGAGCTTCTTGTACCTGAATGTCTAAATCTCTAGTAAGACCAGGGAAGCTTTCTTCAATTATTCCTTCAAAAGATTTTCCAGCCCTTGTGCATTTTCTCTTCACCCTCAGGTATGCCTATGATTCTTATGTTGGCCATTGTACATAATCCCATCTTTCTTGTAGGCTTTGTTCATTCCTCTTAATTCTCTGTTTTTTATTTCTGACTGACTGATTTAATTCCAAAGAGTTGCCTCCAAGCTCTGAGATACTTGCTTCTGCCTGGTCTCATCTATTCTTAAAACTTTCCACTGTCTTTTGTATTTTTGTAAATAAATTTTTCATTTCCAAAAGTTCTATTTGAAATTCTTTTTAGTATGTCAATCTTTTTTTGAATTTTTCATTCATTTCCTAAAGTGTTTTTCTGGTTTCTTTGAGTTGGTTTTCCATTTTCTCTTAGATTTTGTTGACCTTCCTTATCATTCATATTTGGAATTCTTTATCTGTCATATTAATATTTTCATTTTGGTTGGTATCCATTGCTAGAGAGCTGGTGTTCCCTTTTAGGAGTGTTCTTTCACTCTGATTTTTCATACTTCTAAAGATCTTTTGCTGATTCCATCTCATATGGAGCAGTTGTAGCTTCTTATTTGGGGATTTTCTTTAGTTTGGATGAAGCTTCCTCCCACCTCCACTCATACCAGTATATTTATAGTATATGTTGGGTAAGAATCTTTAGCTTTGCTTGTGGATGCTTTGATGGTGATCTATGTTCTGGATGTATGCCTTGGTTACAGATATCTTTAGCATGGTGATTGGACTGGTGGGTTAAGAAATGACTTCCAGGACTTGAGCACTTGAGATATCAATAATGTAAAAGAGATTCAGTGTGAATAAGAGTACATGGAACATAAAGAAAGAAAGCAATAATTGATGTGAGGGTGCTTAATTTAAGATTTAAGAATGGGAGCAGTACTAGAAAATTACAAGGTCTAGATAACCAAGTTAAGATCAAGGTAAGGAAGTAAATGCTAAAATGAAACTTAAGGTCATCGGTGAAGAAAACTTCCAAAGAAATTTTTTAAATGACTCATTCATGAGGATATTATAGATATCCATGTTGATAACAAAATTTGAAGAAAAAGAAAAAATACTTTTCAACCGGATGCCAATGTCATCTTTGAGTGTCAAGGATTTATCTTGAATTTCTTAAAGGACAAAATATAAATGAGAGAATCTGGAACCAAAAGCCCCATGGCATAGATCATAAATGATAATGAAAGAACAATAGTCTAGAAATGGCAGAATAGAGTGAAGAAAATGAATCCTGATTAAAAGAATGAGCAGTATCCATTTTAGAGAGCTTTGTGGGTAACAAAAGTTCTCCTATAAAAACATTTTGATGTCTTCTATCTCAGTGGTAGTAGTAGTGTTATGATTGAGTAGTCGGGAAAATGATGGTAAGTTAATTGTCCTTAGAGCTTCTCAAGCTTATGATTGTGACCAGTGTTTCTGGAATCCCTTTGCCATTGTGGGGAGTGGGCAGTGGTCATTAGGAATTGCCAGTCATTTCTTGTCAGAAACTTTTGTATAGCCAAAATTCAGAAAATAAACCCTATTCTTTAACACTCTTTTATACCACCTAGGCTTCAATTAGAAGGAGAGGAGATAAATGAATAAATATTTGCTCAATTATATTCTCAACCCAGTGTCCTAGCACAATTACAAGTCAAAAAACATCCTTAGATTACACACAGTTTCTTGCACATTCTCAAGGTTTCACAAGTGTCCTTCAATTATAATAGAATCCTCATGGTTTCAGAATGGAAATAGTGAACACTTTATGGGTTCATTGAAATGTGACAGAGGCCAAGATTTTTGTTTTCTGACCTACATGTAAATCTGTCCTCATCGATACTTAAGTGCTTTTAGTTAAGTGAAACAAAACAATTTCCATTTGACTCTGGTAAGTAAAAAGTTACTTTAAAAGTTCTAGATAACTTATACACTATTATATAGCTCAATATTTTAAAAGCATTAACCAGAAGAACAGATTCTTCGGGGGTTTTATTCAAATGACTATTGAAACTTCATGTTTCTGAATCATCTGCCTAGCAAAATAGTGGAATTCCCTGATTCACTCTGTAGTCCATTCCCACAGGCTCCTGATTAAGAAAGAACACCAGTTTATTCCCTTTACAATATTGTGTTTATCCAAGCTAATCAATACTTCATTTATAGGACAATTACAGGCCAAAATTAAATTTGCATATGTTTTTAAAATCAAAAAGTGTACATCATTGTCTGGAACATTTTAATTTGGCTTTCATTGTGATTAAGAGAAGTGGTATTCCTATAACAGTATGTGGTCCTGGCATGAGAACCATTGCCATGAGCAAGCAGAGACCCAAGTAGTACGAATGGGGAAAAAAATGGCTTTTCTCCAAGTAACAAATTTCCTTGAAACACATTCTCTTAGAGCATATTAAAAAGAACTAGAATGTCTGGTTAGTGTTTAGGTCACCTTATAAGATCTCACACGTAGGCTTTAGATTGTATACAATAATAGCCATATAATAAATTCATTGGAGATTTCAGTTTTGTCTAAATTCATTTCTTTGTCCGTCATTCAAAGGATATTACTTGATTTCATTTACAAGGCCATTGTGAGATCTCTCCACTTCTAGATGGCTTATAGGGGGTGGGGTGTTTCAATTTAAAAGCCAAGGAGCAGTCATGTATGCAACAAGCATCTACTATTCCAAAGCCTTAGAAAGACTTTTATATATCTTGATTGTTAACTGTCAGTCAGATATCTCAAACCTTTTCAAATTTGATTCCTCCATAGTAATTTTACTTAAAATTAGGAAATATTTTTTAAAACTTGGTCATTGTAGATACAAGTAATAAAATACTATAATCAGGGTATATTTTGGGATAGCAGTGAATTGTTGGCACTGTAATAAAATAGATAATTCTTTTAAATTTTGTAAATTTAACTATTTCAGTGTAGTATTATACTACTTAGCCCATCTGCTGACAGTAGGAAAAAATTCTCATTTCTTTCCAATTTAATGGTTAATTACTTTTTTCTGATCTTTTAGTGAGCTTAGGTACAAAATTCTCATGAATCAGAATAAACTATAGATAAGAATCTGACCTCATGGGAATTTTATCCAAGCCTACAAATCTTGAAAAGTTAATTCATCACCACTTTTTAACTTGAATTGAGAGTTTCAGCCAGAAGCAGCAGGAAGACAAGAGCCAAGTGAATTATAATACCTAACAGTTATTACACTGGGAAGAATTGGTTAAAAACCTGGGCCTACAGCCAGGCAGCTTTTAGCTACTAACATTATGAACACAAATCATGGTCCTTATTTTCAGTATGAGTTAGAGGAGTACGGTAGTGTTTACAGATATCTTCCCTAAAGAACTAAATTAAGGTTATCTTATCTCTAATTAAAACTTCGCAGAAACCACCGTTTCATCTGTCAGTTCTCACAGTGCAGTTATGCATTGCTTAACAATGGGGCTATATTCAGAGAAATGTGTCTTAAAACAATTTCGTCATTGTGAGATTGTAGAGCTTTCTTACACATACCTGGATGGTACACCCTACAATGCTACACACCCAGGCTATATGGTAGAGCCTCTCACTCCTAGGCTACAAACCTATACAGCATGTTACTGTAATGAATGCTGCAGGCAACTGGAACACGATGGTAAGTATTCGTGGATCTAAACATATCTAAAAATAGAAAAGGTGCAGTAAAAAATAAGGTATTAAAGGCATAAGTTGGTATAGCTGAATAATGGCTGTATAGGACACTTACCATGAATGGAGCTTGCAGGACTGGAAGTTGCTCTGAATGAGCAGTGAGTAGCGAGTGAATGTGAAGGCTTCGGGCATTACTGTGCACTAATGTACACTTCATAATTACACATAGAGCACGCTGTATTTATATAAAAATAGTTTTCTTTCTTCAATAATAAATTAACCTTAGTTTACTATAACTTTTTTACTTTATAAATGTTTTAATTTTCTTTTACATTTTGACTCATTTTTCAAAATACTTAGCTTAAAACACATTGTACCGCTATATAAAAATATTTTCTTTCTTTATATACTTATTTGATAAGCTTTATTCTATTTTAAATTTTATTTATTTTTATTTATTTTTACTTTATGTTTAATTGCTTTTAGGGGAGAGAAGATTTTCGGGAGTCCCTATATCAACTCACTGACATTACTTCTAATCTGCTTTTTAGATTACAAATAGCAACATTTTTCAGCTTCATTAAAATGTTCTTTTATGAACATTTTTAGTGGCTACATATTTCATATACCACATTTTATTTATTTGTTTCTATGTAGTGGGCAGCAGGCAAGGTAGTGGGAAATTGGAGAAGAAAGATACGGCTTGTGCCACTCGAAGGAGCTTGGGCTATATCCTGTATGTGATGGGAAACCTTGAAGTATTTTAAATGGGTCATTAATGCAGGTAGTGTGGAGGATGGTTAATTTTCACTATTTTTTTCGAAATAAAGACACAAACATAAATATTGGCCTAGGCCTACACAAGGTCAGGATCATCAATATCACAGTCTTTCACCTCCACATCTTGACTCACTGGAAGGTCTTCATGGGCAATAACAGGCATGGAGCCGTCATCTCCTATGATAACAATGCCTTCTTCTGGATACCTCCTGAAGGACCTGCCTGGGAATGTTTTACAGTTAACTTTTTTATTTATAATTAGAAGCAGTGCACTCTAAAATAACCATTGAAAGTATTGTATAGTAATTACATAAACTGGTAACATAGTCACTTACTATCAGGATCAAGTATTATGTATTGTATGTAATTGTCTGTGGGAAACTCTTACATGGACTGGCAATGCAGTAAGTTTGTTTACATCAGTTTCACCACAAATGTGAATAATACTCTGCATTGTGACATTACGATAGCTGCAAAGTCAGTAGGCAATGGAAGTTTTTCAGCTCCACTATAATCTCACAGAACCACTGTGATATATTCAGTCAGTTGTTGATCAAAATGTCATTATGCAGCACGACTGTATTTTAGGAAAGCCTGTATTGACGAGTGTTAGCTTTGAAGGGCCTAATGTCATACTTAGGAAATTTTCATAATTACATATGCTTTCCAACCAAATCATTTGTCAGAAATAAGCATTATTTACATTTGAAGCTTTTGCTTTTAAAGATAAGTACACTTTTGCAGACAGGGATATTGAGTATCTTATGATTATAATTTGGAATATTATAGGAAAATTTCTTTATAAATTTCTACCAATAACAAAAATATTGCATAAATTATTTACATAAAGATTCAGTGATGCGGTCAGATGTAAAGTACATTTTCCCCCTTGAATTATGAATTCAACATACCTTTAACCAGGCCTAATAATACATATAGGCTCTTTTCAGTTTTATATTACGTATCTTCAGTTTCCCTTCTCATACATTACTCATGAAATCACAAGTTTATGCTTTTATTGTTGCTGCTGCTTTTCTGAAGATGATATAAAAGGGAACAATTTACTTGGATTAAAAAGGTGCAGAAAAAGAAATGTCTTTACTCTGAATTTAATAGCCTGAGCTATTTCTAATCCTGAGGAAGGTAAAAGTTGATGGTTTGCAGAGACCATCCCTTGAGCTTTCTAGTCAGAGTGTAAAACACCATAAGAACCAAGAATTTCTCCTAAAAGTGAAACTACAAATAAAGCTCATTCCACAGAGTGGGAACATTGATAACTTTATCAGTCATTAAGCAATGTAAAAGCTTTCAATTATTTAAGAAAACAGTGAATATATATTAATATTGAAATATTAGAATCGATTTAGAAAAAAAGTATTTTAGGCCAGACTGTATTTAGATTTCATTTATTTCTCACCAAAGAAAAATATTCAATTTATTTTCTTTACCTTAATACTGTGATAGGTAAGTTATAAATGTATGATATCATACACTATGATATAGTATATGATATTTAAATTTTACATAATCTTAGATGAAAGGGTTTTTCCAAGAAGACATAATGTAAATAATTCAAAACGTACTAAAATTTCTTTTTTAATTTCATACAGTAACAAAATGCAATAACAAAGTTAAAAGCCAAATCATGATCAGGAAATAATATTTTCAACTCACAAGAGGCAAAGTGCTGATGTTTTTAACATTAAAGGAACACTTCCAATTCAACAGCAAAATGATTTTCAGCACAGTAGAGACAAGGGCAAACTAAATGAACAGGGAATGAAAAAGGAAATATAAATGCTTGTAAAAATAGAAAAAGATGCTGATCAACTTGTATAATTTTAAAAAGTACATCAAAATGTAATACTATCATTTTCTCTATAACATTGATAAAATTTATTAATAATTAACAAATAGAAGAATTTCATACTGTCCTAGTGATTGGTATAATCTCAAATGGAAGACATTCTGTCAATAACAAAATTTGAAATCCTTATCATTTTTGACCCAGATTTCTATTCCCGGTATTTGTTCTGTGAGCATGTTCCCAGCTGCTACACAAAGGCACACATGCAAGGACCATCAAGACATATTTTGATAATAATAACAAAACGTTGGAAACAAACTTAATTCACTTATAGGGTACTCATTATATGTCATGGCACATCCATAAAATGGGTCTCTCTAAGCAACAGTTGAAAATAATGTTACATGTGTTAATATAGAAAATAATCAGAATATATTAAGTGTTAAGCAAAGTTGAGAACGGTGTATACTGTAATTATATTCCATAATGTAACCTGTGATAATATTTTAAGAGGGATGTGTGTGGAGACATGTATAGAGAAGAATCTGTCAGTGATAGCACCTTTGGGAAATGGAAATGAAGACATGGACAGTTTTCATTTTTACTTACTTTCTTAAGCACAGTTTGAATTCTTAAGCATCCCTTATACAAATGCTTTCAATTCATACTTACAATTTATTTTAAGAAGGTATTAAATGGAATCATAATTTTCCTCCACCCCACCTTTATTTCCAAGTATATATACAAACATTTTAATATTGCAAATACTTAAAGATCATGGAGCCTATTCAAAATCATTCTGTTTTTCCCAGCATATTACAGGGGTACAAACATTTAGGTTATGTATATTGCCTTTGCCCCACCCCACTCAGAGCTTCTAGCTTGTCCATCCCCCAGATGGTGCTCACTGCACCCATTAAGTGTGAATATACACATCCCTTCCCTGCTATCTGCCTGACAGCAGATGAATGTTACTGCTAAATGTGCACATAAGTATTGATCAATTAATACCGATTCGATGGTGAGTATATGTGGTGCTTGTTTTTTCATTCTTGGGATGCTTCACTTAGAATGGGCTCCAGCTCTCTCCAGGATAATACAAGAGGTGCTAGATCACCACTGTTTTTTGTGGCTGAGTAGTATTCCATGGTATACATATACCACATTTTATTAATCCACTCGTGTATTGATGGACACTTGGGTTGTTTCCACATCTTTGCAATTGTGAATTGTGCTGCTATAAACATTATAGTGCAAGTGTCTTTTTGAAACAATGACATTTTTCCTTTGAGTAGATGGCCAGTAATGGGATTGCTGAATCAAATGGTAGTTCTGCTCGTAGCTCTTTGAGATATCTCCATATTACCTTCCATAGAGGTTATACTAGTTTGCAGTCCTACCAGTAGTGTATGAGTGTTCCTATCTCTCTGCTTCCATGTCAACATTTATTGTTTTGGGACTTTTTGATAAAAGCCAAAATCATTCTTTGTCTTTGAGTTTTCCCATAGAATGTCTACATTCTTTTAAAAACATTGTCTCTCTCCACAAGTGCTATATATCATTGTATATTTTTCTAATTTCTACTGTAAAATACAATTATATATATATATGCACAATTTTGACATTACAGATTATTTTTTTATATTACTTGTTAACTTTGTGGTTGACTATTGTAGGCAACTTTTTAATTCAGGATAACATCTTTTTTTTTTTTTTTGAGACAGAATCTCACTCTGTTGCCCAGGCTAGAGTGCCGTTGCGTCAGCCTAGCTCACAGCAACCTCAAACTCCTGGGCTCAAGTGATCCTTCTGCCTCAGCCTCCCGAGTAGCTGGGACTACAGGCATGTGCCACCATGCCCAGCTAATTTTTTCTGTATATAATTTTAGTTGTTCAGTTAATTTCTTTCTATATTTTTAGTAGAGACGGGGTCTCGCTCTTGCTCAGGCTGGTCTCAAACTCCGGAGCTCAAACAATTCACCTGCCTCCGCCTCCCAGAGTGCTAGGATTACAAACATGAGCCACCACGCCCAGCCTGGATAACATCTCTTAATAATGAAACTTCATAAAATAAACATCAAAGCAATGTCAAATAAATAAGTTGATCTTATAACTAACCATGTTTATATTTTAAAATACTCTCTGTAGTTTTATTTGGTCACATAAAGAACCCTTTGACTCACAAAAATGACCAAATCATTCATGTTAACTATGCAACGATCTTAAGTGAACACTCATAAGATTTAATATATTGATATGTGCTCTTTATAGTAGATTATAGATCATGTTTTTGTATTTTCTTAGGCCTTTAGGCTAGGTAGTACCATTTTTGCACAGAATTGTCCCTTTTTGATGGGGATCAATACCTAATTCTGTCCTCAAATGCCACTACATAATGTTTCTTTAAATAAGTATATATTTACATATATATATCTCCTTGATAAATACTTTATAGTATCAGAAACAAAGGTTCAGTAAAATAATAAACAAAAGTTATTTTAAAAATAGATTAGAGCCCTGTGATAAATAATTAAATCAGGATGAGAAATTATAGTGTGTGACTGATCTGACTGCCTGCTGTGAAATTTACCTGCTCCAAAGTGTGACAACAAAAGTACTGTTTTTATTCAGTATATAATTTAACAAACTCTGACGAATATTGCACAACCCACTGTGTATGAATGCTAAAACCCACATATCAATGTTCACAAGAGGCCTAATATAATATCTCTATTCAAACTAAGGATTTATAAATAATACCCCACAGAAGAAAATTATGTTTCTTTTGAGAGATACAGTCTTCTCTTCTTTAGATAAAAAGAAAAAAGATTGAATGAAGTATAGGGCAAAGCCTAATCAATACTTGTTTGGATTTCAGTTATTAAAAAGTGACTACAAATAATGAGGCTAATTATCTTGAATGATATGATAGTATTTTAGATTTTTCTCAGTATTCACATCACAAATCAATTTGTTGCACTCAGCTCTGCACAATGCAATTTGACACCTAAAATGGCTTTTGACGACTTTCAAATCTTTTCACCATTTCCTAAATACTTAGTGCTAGCCATATATTAGCAAATTATTAGATACTTATAGGGTTTTTAACCCAAATTTTAGTACCCATAGCTACAAGTACCAGAAGGAATTATGCAATATACAAAGCACTGTGGTAAATGCTTCTGATTTTTAATTTTAGTACATGATTTTCCTATTTATTTTTTGCCTCTTTAATACGTTACTATTAAATGCATTTGGTAAGAATAAGATATACTTTTAACAGTTCTTTCAACTTTCTGGATTGTAAAGTTTATTCCTTCACAAATATGCATGAATCAACCTAAACATTCAACACAATAAGGTTAACACATGTGACGTCCAGTGTTCGGACTCTGACAAGGTGCTGAAACAGAGAACAGCGGGAATTAAAGACGTTGGGCTTTTGGACTCAGGCAACTTGAATTAGAATGCCACGTGCTCCACCTACTAGACATATCACTGAGCCATAGTTTTCTCATCCAAATAACAATTATTTATTGAGTGCTACTATGTACCAAGCACCTGACCGTAATACTTTCCACACAAGTTTATTGGGGGATTAAAGTACTTTACACAGTGTCTGGCACACAGATCACATTCTATACGGATTAACTATTATAATTTTATGTAGAAAAGGATTTTATCCTTCTTGCAATCAACTTTAAATATTATACATGCCCCTCCAAAACAACCTCATTCCCTTTACTGATAATCTATCACTAACTTTTTGGACATGATATATCTAAACATTTTTAAGTTATGCTATTTTCAGTCTATAATGTCTCTTTGAGCAATGAGTCTAAGCTGATTATTCACTATATAGAACTTTTTCTTCCAGAAAATGCTTTAGTTTCTGATGCTCCCCCATAGAGTGTCACGGTATGTTTAGAATAATTGAATTCAAGGTCACTAGGAAGTTCTTATTGACTAATGCTTACCAAGTACAGCATGCTTATATTTATAATATGTTGTGTTTCAGAGACTTAAAATCCTCTTTGTATGTGTGTGGCAAAACCTGAGACAATGAGTAGTGTCTTATGTAGAACAAATCTAATACTTGTGAGCAGTTCTCTTATGTTGGTCCCAGAATACACTTTGCCATACTTTGATACTTAGCATAATCCCTGAGCCAAGGCCATGATGGTAAACACAGCATTCCATAATAGCAAACACTTATGTTACTAGGAATAAACTTGTGACAGCTCCTAACAGGAAAACAGGATCCTAGCAAGTTATAAATGCCAGTTATTGTGATTATAAGGTTATTGTGACAAGTACTCTAAAGTGCTTATTTAAATGCTTCGATGTAAATAAAATAATTCCATCTTTATTCACTTTTCCCGTGGCCGTTCTCAGGCATGTCGCCTTTAACTTCCTCTGTACTATTACAATTCACTTCTGACTAGTTCTCTTGTTTCTTTCTGCCTGTGTCTTTTTCTCATGTCCATTCTTCACACAGTGATCAACATGGCTTTTTAAACACCCTTCCATGCCATTTCACTGCTCTTAGAATAAAATACAAATTCCTTACGCTAGTGTCTAAGACGCTTCATTTTATCATGGGAAACTAAACTGATCCTTGTCTTGGGGTCTTCATACTGGCTATTTCCTCAGCCTAGAATATTCCAAACCCAGAACTGGTTCCTTCTGATTACAAACCTCTTAGGAAAAACAAGCCTCCTCATCCCTTCACTGACGTTTTCACAGCAGCTGGTTTTATTTTCATCATAGCCCAAGATTATGGCCCTAATTATTTAGCTACTTGATTATTAGCTCCAATATTCATGATGGTAGGGATCGTGTTTCTCTAATTTTCCACTTCTAAAAGATCCTTCTCATCAGTCTACTAATATGTTATTTTCATTTTTTATATGTTATTTTTTTCATTCTTCAAAGAAAAGCCCTTTTTTGATTCCGCTTGCAACTCCAGCTGCCACTCTTTTTCTCTTCTTAACATATATTTGAAATATATATCGAAGGAATATATTCAGCCTAATGAAAGAATTCCAGGAAATCTAATGAGACTGTCAATTGCAATTACTCCCAGTTTGTGTTCATCCTAAAAGCTTGTAGACAGTATCTACACGTATTTTTTCCTGATATCCCCTTCTCACTCCATTTCAGTGCACTCCCATACTTGAACTCGACAGGAGGAGAAATATGCGTTCCTTATGGTACATTATAATTGTCAACTTTTACTTTTTTAGAGATGGGGAATGAAGAGACTACTCTTCAAAATGACTCCACTCTAAAGAAATATTTTAAGACCCTCTAAGTATATTAATGACAAGTGAATCCTCTCAGATATTAAGTACTCTCACACCACATGGTCAGACAGGAACCTCCATTTTGAAGTATTTAATAGGGAGTTAAATATCGCAAAACAAATAAGAGTATCTCTTTCATAGGTTAGACAGTTATAATGCATATTCAAGTAAACTTGATTTGCTACTTCAAGGCTCATGTCTGAAGGCTTTTAAAGGAGAATCACATATTTTAAAAAATTTTAAATGCTCAGGATGAAGACATCTAAGTGATGTTCTCCTGAACACAGAGCCAAGTTACACAATTAGAAATATATGATTCTATGACCACAATTTCCTAGGCTGAAAAGATAGTCCTCATACTTAATCTACTTGTCTGCCTTTTTGCTACATAAAGAATGAATCTGATTTTGAGATCCCATATGAATTATTCTTTGTTGCATTAAGTTGTAATTCTTTTCTTATTTATAACCTTTTTAGAATTACAGAAATTATTCTGAAATGTGCATTCTAAACAACCATGAAAACTTTCTAAAATCATGCAGAGTTTTGGAGAACACTACAAATAATATATACTTTACAAATAGCTGTGTAAATCTATAAATTTAGAAAATGTGTTTTTAATACTTTCAATTTTTATAGTCAATAGAAACCTAAAATTTTTGTGTATATTAAGAGTATGTGTTGGCCTCATCAAATTTTTTTTTATTTAGCAAACAGAAGCATGAATTTTATATTTTTTTATTTTTATTTTTTCCCAAAGTAGAGGGGTGTTTTCTCATTATATCAGAATATTACAGGGGTACAAATGCCTTGGTCACATAAATTGCCTTTACACCACCCGAGTCACAGCTACAAGCATGCCCATCCCCCAGACAGTGTGCACTACACCCATTAGGTGTGAATTTACCCATTCTCCCCTCCCTCCTCCCCCCAGCCGATCCCCAATGAATGTTACTTCCATATGTGTACATAAGTTTTGACAATTAGTACCAATTTAATGGTGAGTACATGTGGTGTCTGTTTTCCCATTCTTGTGATACTTCACTTAGAAGAATGGGCTCCAATTCCATCCAAGTTAATAGAAGAGGTATTAGTTCACTATTTTTTAATGGCTGAGTAGTACTCCATGGTATACATATACCACATTTTATTAATTCACTCATGTATTGATAGGCACTTGGGTTGTTTCCACATCTTTGCAATTGTGAATTATGCTACTATAAACATATGAGTGCAGATGTCTTTTTTATAGAATGTCTTTTGTTCTTTTGGGTAGATGCCCAGTAATGGGAATGCTGGATCAAATGGTAGTTCTACTTGTATCTCTTTGAGGTATCTCCATATTACTTTCCATAGGGGTTGTACCAGTTCACAGTCCACCAGTAGTGTAGGAATGTTCCTGTCTCTGTGCATTCACGCCGACATTTGTTGTTTTGGGAGTTTTTGATAAAAGCCATTCTCACTGGAGTTAAATATTGTCTCATTGTGGTTTTTATTTGCACATTGCCAAATGAATTCTTTGTCAATTCAGTTATTTAAAAATATTTAGGACTCATATCCTTCTCACTCCCACTGTTGAATTTTAGCTTAAGCTAATTTGTAAGTAAGAGGGGAATTAATTTTATATTAATTAATTATACATTCACAAGCAATCTCTAATAGCAATATTTAAATATATATATTTTTTCCATTTTGTGAAATAGACAAAAAAAGATATTGTAGGTTTAAATAATCCTTCCAAGATAAATCATGGGATTAGGTACTATATGGAGCTACCATCAATTTTGTATTATTGCAAGTTTCTCATTCATTATAAGTTTGTTTCTATCAAAATTTTTGTCTATGAATACTAGCAAAAACAGGACTGCATTAAATTATTCACTATTATAGCAATAATTTTCAGAAGTTAGAATAAGTAAATTTAAACATGGAGTAGTTATGCTGTAATTTTATTTCTTTAAGTTTTTGTCAACTTAGTTTATATAGCAAAAATAATGCAAGGCATTTGTAACTACTAAAATATTAATTTATAAGCATAAATTAATATCTATAAATTATTGATATATAATAATCTTGACACCTCTAAAATTCCTCACATAAATGTTCACAAATCTCTTCAAAAAATGCAAAAAGTACCTAAATTTCAGTTTGCCCTTTATACCAAAAAAGCACACACCCCTCCACAAAGAATGTAAAAGTCCTATTTTCTCTGAATCATTTTTTCTCATTCTTCTTAAAAAAATGGCTTTTTCCATAATATCAACTCTGCCTAAGTAATCACATGTACTTAAATAAATTGATAACTTCTTTAAGATATATGGCATGTTTATTTAAAAATATCATCCTGAAATAAAACAGAGAGCCCAGAGTGAAGATCATCAAGTCACAACAGAAAGCCAGAGACTACCAACCAGAGTGATAAACAGGAAGGGCCCATCTAGGATCTGAAATTGGAATCTGTATGTATGAACTGGAGTCAGTAATGTAGAGAGAGGGACATATGTCTGTCATCGTCCTTACAGATAACAGTTTATTATAAAAGTGAACTATCCAAGGCACTAATCAATGAAGCTGAGGTACAGAAGTACCTAAAGGAACAAATTATAGGAGAGTTTCAATTATACCTTATTCTCATGGTGCATATAGTGTTTTAGAGAATCTCTAGGAATATATCATTGCATCTACAATGAAATTATATTCTTTAAAAGTCTATTTTTTTACTTAAATTGAAATAAAAATGCCGACTGATTGATAGATGCTTGATAAAGCCTGTGCTGTGCACTGTGTGAAGAGATTAAGGAGGTATTAGACACAGTTTCTGCCTATAGAAATCTTGCAATCTCTTTGGAGATTGCATATTCAGAACAGTGTAACAAACAATAACTCCTTTGGAATCCTGCTAGTGTCGGATGTATAAGAGCCAAGAATATAAATGAATCTTTAAGAAGCAAGAATATGGGTGTTCACCTTATGTGGTCCACAGGGAACTTTTAAAAAGTCAGTGTGACCAAAAATGTTCCCTTTCCCCAAGTCCAGAATCATCTAAATTTTTCTTTTCCCTCTTAGAATCAATCACCAAGTTTTTTTTTTTTCATAGCCCAAGTCATTGAAACCTAATCACCAATATTGTTCATCTTGATTTCTAAAAAATTTTTCTATGTTTATGTCCATCCTTGATTTTACAACTTCTATCACCACTGTCCTGGGTTAGGCTTCTTTCTCTCATCAGTAACCACCAAAATGTTTGTTCATTTATTCAACAAAAATTTATTGAGATCCTTCTCAGTTTACAAGTGTTTATGATGTAGTGAATAAGACATTGTTCCTGCAATCTTGAAGCCTAGGATCTTCTCCCCATTACTCCCCCAGGACAGCAGAACACTGCAGCTAGAGACATCGGTTTAAAATGCAAATATGGTTATGCCTTACCCCTACTGAAAGCCATTTAATGTCTCCATTACATACGATGTTAATTTCAAATTCCATAAGATGGTTATAAGGTCTCCTCTGACCTCACTGGCCCTTGTCTAACTCCATAGCTTCAACTTTCTAGCCTTATCCATTTATTTCTTATAAGACACATTAAGAATTTCAAACTCTTTGTACTCCTGCTGATACCACAGAAATCCCTGCCCTTGTCTTAGTCTCTTTCTACTAAAGGATGCTTACCATTCCTTCTTCTAGACAGCTAAGCCCTACCTCCTCCAAGAAGTCTTGCTTAAATTCCTGGAGGACCCTGCTCTGTGTTCCCAAGAAGTCTGCATGTGCTGCTCCTCTCTTACAATTTACCACACTATTTTGAAATTATCTTTTTGTATATTTGTCTATTTTGAAAGATCATAAAATCCTCAAGGGCAAGAAGTGTGTCTTATCCATGTGTGCACCCTACCCTCCAACACCTAGAAAGTACTCAACAGTGATTTGCCCAATCCATTTGAGCCATGCTGTGTGCTCTCCCTCAAAACTGATCACATAATTTTCGCATCTTGATTTAGTTGATTTAGATTATTACGTGTATCTCTTCTCTATATTGAATACAGCACACAAAAGAACAAGAGAACAAGGGATACAGTGTTTTTACTTTTTAATGTTCAGGGCAACCAACATAAATGCAATTGGTTTATCTTATCCTTTGAACTGGAATATCTACACCTTTATGTTTTCCACATGAAGGCTGGGATCCTCTGGAATAATTGTCGCATGTCTTGGCATAATTTTGAGGGACACGAGACAATCATGATGAAGAATACAGTACTAGGAATCCAGTGAATTCTCTTTTTAGAGTGCATATATTAATAAAGGCCCTTTATGATCTAGCTCAAGCTTGATCCCTCTAAAAGCCAGGATGCTGTCTCCAATTATATTAATGGCTCTATGCTCACTGAATATGTCATCCTCACTCACTCCTTTGTACCCTGATTCCCAGCCCACTGTCTGGGATGTCTCCCATACTCACCCTTTTTCTCAGTTCTTTACCTGGTAAACTTCTAGTTATCTTTGAAGCCATAGCTCAACTATTACCTCCCCTGTCAAACCTTCTTTGACTCATGATACAAAGTTGTGTAATTTTTAAAATTCTTGTACCTTGTACATTTTTCTACTATTGCACAATTCATTATATCTTCATTATGAATTTCTTTGCATGTCTCTTATATCAGGTATGAAACTCTTCATACATGTTTTTAGCCCACATACCCAATACAAAGCTCATTCCCAGAAATGTTTGTTGAATTCAAGAATGAATATATGTTTTATCTTTATCTAAAACATCTACACTGTCTTTTTATATCAAAATTTATTCTATTTACCACAAAGGAGAGAAGATAATTAAAATAAAACTAATCTGTGATCAATCTAATAAAATGTCCTTAATATGTATGATTATTTATACTCAAATCAATGTATTAATATTAATAAGCATATTTTAATTTTTCAAGAATATTCTTATTAATTATGTGATTGTTTTTATTTTCACTTGATATGAAGCTAGAAGTGAAAGTGCCTTAAAAAGCACTATCAGAGATGCAGTTAAATATTTAAACAGTATATTTTGTTACAAATAAATTCCATTTCATTTTTCTTCAACAATATAAAAGTTACATATTTTGTATAAGGCTATTTATAAATTATTGAAGATTAGGAATTAGCTGTTAGTGGAAAAGAGCAGAACTATGAATTAAATATAACTGCGATGCTCCCTAATCTCAGCACCATGTTAATTGTTTTATATTCCTGTATAACTTCTTGTATAAAATTAGATATTATTAGAAGAAAAATGTATTTTATGTAGCAATTTACTCCTCTGAAGATGGAAGGGGAATAACAGATTTATAAAGTGTGACAAGTTTGATAATTATTTAGAAAACATTTAATCAGCAATAAAATAAATATATCTTGTATAAACCAGAATGCATGTTGATTTTTGTGAATTAAATAATACTAAATTTTAAAATTCAAAAAATATAAATTAAAAATTGCTACGCATCACAAGCAGAATGAGACTTTCTTTCTTTTAGATAAAAATTTGCATCTTATTAAAAAGATTAACATTGATAGCCAGAAATATGTATGGGAATTGCTAGATGATTATTTATTCCTCAAGGGAAAATCACTTACACTCCAAATAGAAAAAAAAGAACATGGAATCTGTCAAAGAGATTAATCAATTTTTTAAAAATAATCACTAGGTTCTAAAATAGTGGTCTTGGTTATTCCACTGTCTGTTACATTCATAGGGCCAAATTCACACTCTATGTACTCATACAACTCCCATGTGAGCCAGGAGGAGGACAGAGGTTGATCTATGCTGTCTGACATTCACCTTGGACACCATTTAATAAAAGCAAAGTCATCCTGCTCTAACTGGGTCACTATTAGTCTGGCTCCTCAAAGTCCACAAAACTAGCCTTTTCTGGTCACAATGCAACTAATTTTAAAATGCAAACTATTTCATCAGAGTTGCCTGCAGTGAGGGTAGCACCACATAGAAAATTTTGTTTATGAAGAGTTGCATTTTTAATTAGAATTCTTACGTTTAAAATAATATAGTCACAGGAATCAAAATACCATTCTTTCTCTCTCTCTCAATCTATCTGGAGGTTGAATTGCATCTTAGACTAACACAATTGAAAGAGATTTGGGGATTAATGTGACTCCAGAGAGGACTAAATCCAAATGAAACCCAGATCATTGTTTACCTGTTTTCCAAAGTCTTTCCTGAAGGAGATTATAGAATTTCACTTACTAACTCGTATCACTAAGTTAGTAACATGTACAAGGGGAAGCTTTATATTATAGTTTAAATAATTAGCACAGATAAAACCTTCAAAGAAAACTGAAGAAAAACTTATCAAATTTGAACTTATCCAATAACACAACGAAATTTCTCATATCTACACACTCAATCTCATTCAAATGAAGATTGTGATAAAATATGGCTGAATCCTCAATAGAAATTCTCAGCATTGATTCTTTACATATGTAGGCCTGAGTATTCTACCACTGCCCTGCTCCTGTCGGGCCCTTTGAATATCCCGCTCCCAGTTCATTTTTCTTCATAGTACTTATCCTCATCTGACACACTATCTATTTTCTATTTCCATTCTCTGCAATGCACTTCCTATAAGGTAGGAATTTTTCCCCAATTTATTCACTATTCTAGCCCAAATGTCTAGCACAATGTCTATCAATCAAAAATAGGCACACAAAAATAATTAACGAGTAGGTTGTTTAATTAATTAGAAAATACATGATGTATGGTCTCATAAGGCTGAGGTCATGTAACAGGTGTATAGTCAAAATATGGAAACTCATTTTACCTTTTGATACCTAACCTCAATATGGTTATAAGATTTAGAGAAATTGGAAAAGAATATGTGATATCTTGTAAATTTACTGAACAAGGAAACCAAGAATATATGGATAATCTTCTAAAAAATATGTATTGTTATTTTATTTCTTCAACAAAGAAGTGCCAAGTTAGGTCTGTTATAAAGCCTGCACTGAACACACAAGTTAGAGAAGTGATAGAGCCAGAAAATGATGGATTCTGGCCTTTGGACACCCTGTGGGGTGTTCTGTATAACTGTTCCAGTGTTTATGTGAATTACCTTCTATTTTTGTTAGTTGTTCTGATACCCAGCAAGCATGGTATTTAGTCTTATTTAACTAATCCAAGGTAGCTTAAAATTATTTATTGCATTTTATTTCATTTTTCCTGGAATAAAATACTTCTGTGGAAGTCAAATCAGAACATCAGTGTAAGTATAGCCTGAATGAAGACTTACCTTTTTTTTCTCTCCCAAGCATAAGAGATTCAGTAGTTGTATAGGATCATTAATAATTGTGGCACCAACCAATCACAATGGACAGGAATGGATTATCTTAGAGAAAACAGCACAAACTGGTGGGTTTAGTGGCCTTTTGACAGGAATGCCAGAGGAAGCTTCTGACCACTTACAACAGAATGTTAATAGCTCGTGCCACTTCAACACTGACAGCTCTGAAGTGAGAGGCCACTAATCTCTGTTTGTAATATCCACAGTTGAAGGGAAAAAATAAGAATTTCTTCTTAAGCATGGGATAAGTATTAACTGTCTAAAAATTTCGGGAATGTTTTGCATGTCTGAAAGTCAGAGAAAAAAGAAGATAGCAATGGACAAGGACTCGGGTTTATTTCACTCCTGAACCAAAATATATGATTAAAATGGAATGCAGTTTTTAAGACCAATCAATTCATCATTTGGCTTTTATTAGAATAGCTGTGTATGTGCTGTGAGCAATTTACATATAATTTTAGTGAAAATGTAGCATCTAATGAAGACAGAAGTTGTGCTAAGAATAGTCTCTATGTTTTTATTATTATTATTATTATTATTTCAGTAAGCCAAATCATAAAAGAATCTTTGCTAAGGAGCTGATACTTCAACTCTAAAATGGAATCTGTTCATTAGCTCTACATTATTCAGTACTATAAAAAGAAGACATTTTAACAATCCCGGGCTCAATTAGGCATCAACTGCTATCCTGGCAGAAACCTGGCATGCATCTTGTTCTCAGGAAGTTTGGATGGCTTTATTTACAATTTGTTCCTTAGGGAATGCCCTTAAAAAAAAGAAGTCTGGTTGCCATCATAACTTATGTACTAACCTCATAATTCTCTACCTGACAGCTCCATTGTACATCCTTCATTTAATTAGATGGCAATACACTACTGCTCAAATGGCAGCCACTCACCACTCAGCTTTCACAAAACAAGGGAAAGAGTGTGCATTTGTAAAATTATGTTACCTAAAGCATCAGCTTTTCTGAAGGTTAGTTTTATCCAAAGGTAGCATTGAAAAAGACAATGCCAAGAGTATAATTGCTATCAAAAACTGATTTAAACTAAAATTTTCCCAACTTTTCAATATAATAAATAAATTCAATTATAATTATTATATTGTTCCTTATGCTATTATCCATTATTTTACTTGAATGCTTGGGGTTTTTCCTTGAAATCTGGCCATAACAAATCTAATGATCTGACTTGCCCTTTGAGTAATATAAAATTCCCTTTTTTAGATATTGAATAAAATTGAAGAGGCTTTTTAATATCCTTTAAATGCAAAATAATAAAAAAGAAACTGTGAATTGTATTTGACAAATGATATTTTAGAAAACTGACTAGTAATGCATTTCCATCACTAGATTTCATGGCAGAGGTATCTATAGGGTTAAATTTTAGAAACTAGTTAAATTCTTTTTATTTGTGCAGATTTTACTTATTGTTCCTTTTCTTTCCTTTTAGTCTTACTTTAATTCATTAGATGCAGTAATATCTCCCTTGTCTGTGACAATTTCCATTAATATCTCAAAGGCAGCTATTAAGTCTCATTACAAGAAAAGATTATAGAAGGATACTGCACACAATAACAGTGAAGATAAAGACAATAGTCACATTTTCATTTGTTTCTTTGTTCTTAAGATGCAAATCAAACGACAAATGATGCCTTTTCTAGCCAGCTTTTCTCAGTTTATACTTTCAAAGCTTTTGGAAAAGGAAAAAACTCCACAGCTAAATAAATTCTGGTATCTGGATTATTCCTGTCTCAAAATGCAACAAAGAAATGTACCTGCTGTCAGAAATTTGCTACACTTATTACTCTCAAAATCTCATTGTCAGGAAATTCAGAAAAACTACTAGAGTTTCATTCATTTACATAAGTTATTCATAAGAATTAACTGTGGGCTATAATGAAGCTAATTAATGGTTGTTGCAGAGACACTTTATAAAGTATTCATTATTACCAACAATAGTCCATCATTCCATCAAAATACTTAAAACATCAATTCTTAGACAATTATCTAAACATATCTATGGAAAATTATGTCTGAGTAAAACTCAGTCAAAGCCCTAAGAAATCAACTGTCCATGGGTTTTTATAGATTCATTTAAAATAAATGTATCGGTGGCTCTTACATGAGATTTGAAATCTAGGTCCTGTGTTAATATTTTTCTATTTAAAACATATTAAAATATTGAGAATTATTATAAAATATTAATACCAAATGAATTAATTTTCACTTATGGAACTAGAAAGTCATAGAATGAGGAGTATATTCAAGTCAGAGATTTAACCCCTAATGACAAAGAGGGTTTATCCTTCTGTATTTTCCTTTTGAACTTCATTCTAAATTATAGACTAAATAAGGATAAAGATATAATCAGTCAATTTGTATGTCTCTCACCACTTAATAAATAAATATGAAATTCTATTACTGAAATTTATAAATCTTGAAAAGAAAACATTAAATAAAATATTATGGCTCATAGTCCATATTAGTGATAAGAAATTCTGCAGTAGGTGCTACTTAACCTGTGAAATTAAATGTTTTTGAGTTTCCATGTTGAGAATTCATAAAAAGAAATAAGACGATCCATAGGCACCGTGGCCTGCATTCGCTGTCTCCCTTTCGTCTCAGAAGAGTGGCTCTGCTCCACTTTCCCCTGCGTCTCCATCTCTCGCCTTTCATCTCCTCCTCCACTGCCCTGCTTCATTCTCCTGCATTTGCAATAATGCTCACAGCTCCCTCACTCCTCTGCTCTCATCCTTCAGAGTATAATTTCACTGAAGAATAGTTAGCATGTGCCGCTTTTTCTTTCTAACCACACACACATTCTTTCATCTACCATTTGCTGCCTGGTCTTGTGTTTTCATCATTCGTCCAAAAATGCTCACTGGCCAATCAGCATTAGATTAGCATTCTCATTACCAAATTCAGGAGCATCAGGTCATTTTGTTCCCTTTTTACCTGCCATGACACACAACAGAGGTGATCAGCTATCTCTCTCTTTCTGTGACACCACTGCACTCCTCTAATTCCAGTCTTCAGCATCTCTGACTGTTCTTGCCCCATGCATAAGTTTGCTTGTGTTATAGTTTTGTTTTCAGAGGTTTCAATCTTTACACTTCTTTCCTTAATAATTCAGTCCATCCTCCCTACTGACTTCAAATATCTCCAGACATATTTCCCAACTGCCTGCTGAATGCACCTACCTGATACGTCAAAGTGTTATTCATAGAACCCTTTTTGCATAAGAGTTAATTGACATTTCAATATTATAAATATATGACATATTTATATATTATATGTATATACTTGCATTATATATAATGTATAGCTAGAAATTAATATGCAAGAGTGTGTATATATACTTGCATGTATATACTTAAATATGGATATATATCAATTAATCTCTGTATCTATATTATAAAAATATGGGTAAAATAACATTTTTAGTGATTTTGATTTTATAAGACCTCTGCTCATCACCATTGCAAAGACCTTATAGTGAGAAATAGTATACAGAATTTTATTTGACCATGAACCTAGGGATAGGATTTCCCTCTCCCCCTCTCTCTTTCTCTATTACTATATATATATATATATATATATAGTTATATAGCTATTTTTATGTATATAGATATACATATCTGCATACATATTTACATTTATGGAAAAAGAACTAAAGTGGGAAATAGTACGCAGAATTATATGTGACTATGGACCAAGGGATAGGATTGTATCATTCTCCCTTTCTCTGTCTATCTTCAACTATCTAGTCTTCTTCCTTATTTAATATTTATATATTTTTAAAAAATCCTCTTCTCCAATTATTCCAAGACCTCCATGTCATCTTTGATTCTCCCCAGTCTCTTACCTCCAAGCTGAATCATTTAATGAATATGGCCATTTCTACTCTTGGAGCTCCGCTGTGTCTCATTTTACCTTTCCTTTCTATTTCTATACCTTGGCATGAGCCCTCATAATCTCCATTTGCACAAAAGGCTTCAAAACTTTTTAAATCAAAGACCCTGTAATAAAATATGTTTGATCCCCAAAAATATTTTTAGTTATTAATTATACATATGTACTACTCTACTTATATATTAAGCATATTATAATATATAACATGAGATAAATATGAAATAAATAATATTTTCATGACTTGTTAACCCTGATGAATTTATAATATCATTAATGTATTTCCAAGTACAATAGATGCTGAAGTCAAGGCTTATCATTAACATTAGCAGGGGTAAATCTAATTTCAAGTCATCTCAAAAATTTCATTATTTTCACTGACTTCTTATCATTTCAATTAGATCCTAACTAAATTCATAATGTGACTGAGTAGGAGGAGTGTCACTCTGCTGTCCTCTGGATTTTGGTTTGTGCTTGCATTGTTCTTATTATGATATCTTTAATCTGCAGTTTTATTGCAAACATCTTTTTAAGCTACTTGCATATGAGGTAAGGGTTAGCTAAAAAAATATATAATGTAACCTACATATGCACTTAATTATTGCAATAAGCTTTATGTTAACTCACAAATGAAGGTGACCCACTCAAATCCTTCTGAATTGTGGAAGCCACACTCTTCCCTAATGACAAATAGCATAGCAAGCCATCACATGTGGAGTTACAGAGAGGGCACCAGAGTCAATCAACACATTAAATTCTGAAACAGCTGGGCTATTTCTTATATTTTAGATAAAAGTCAAATGTAGAGAGAAGTTCTAGTATTTCCTTTTGCATCCCAATCCATGACCTCTTCATCTCCACCTAGATGACCAATATATATTGCAATATACACTAATTAATTTCTCTAATTCTTACTTTTCTCAGATTTATTCTATTATAGTAAAAGCTCCTTGAACACAGAGATAATGTCTTCTTAATTTTTGTTTTAGATGACTGTAGCCATATTTGACACATGAAAAATTCTCCTCAATAAATATTTTTTCCCTTATGGAACAAATTAGATAGTTGTCTATCACAGTTTTTTAACATTTTATTGATATATAATATGTGTACATTTTTATGGAGTACATGTGGCAATTTGTTACATGCATAGAATATGTAATAATCAAATCAGGGTATTTAGGGTATCTATGACCTCAAGTATTTATCATTTCTATATGTTGGAAACAGTTTAAGTCTTCTATCTGTTTTGAAATATACATTTTCATTAACTATAGTCTCCCTACTGTGCTATGGAACACTGAAATTTATTTCTTCTATCTAACTGTATATTTCTACCCATTAATCAATCTCTCTTCATCCTTCTACCCCATCCCAAACCCTTCTCAGTCTCTAGTAACTGTCATTTTACTCTCTACCTCCACGAGATCAACTTTTTTGGCTCCCACATATGAATGAAAACATGAGATATTCATTTTTCTGTTCCTGGCTTATTTCACTTAACGTAATGACCTCCTATTCTATTCATGGTTGCTGCAAATGACAGGATTTCATACCTTTTATGACTGAGTAGTATTCCATTGTGTAGATACATTATATTTTCTTTATCCATTTATCCATTGATAGACACTTAGATTGATTTCATATCTTTGCCATTGTGAATAGTGCTGCTAAACAAGAGGGTTCAGGTATCCCTTTATTATAGTGATATCCTTTCCTTTGGATAAACAGCCAATGATAGAATTGCTAGATAACATGGTAATTTTATTTTTAGTTTTTTTGAGAAATCTCCATACTAGTTTCTATAATGGCTATACTAATTTACATTGCCACCAACGGTGTATAAGAGTTCCCTTTTCTCTGCATTTATACTAGCATCTGTTAATTTTGTCTTTTTAATTATGACAATTCTGACTGATGTAAGATGATTCACTGTGGTTTTGATTTCCATCTCCCTGATGATTAGCGGTGTTGAGCATTTCTTTCATCTATCAGTTGGACATTTGTATGTCTTCTTTTGAGAATTGTCTAATCATGCATTTAGCCCAGTTTTTAATGGGATTATTATTATTATTATTATTATTTGTTGTGTTGTTGGAGTTCCTTCTATACTCTGAATATCAGTTGCTTGTCAGATGAATAGTTTGCAAATATTTTCTCCTATTCAACAGGTTATCTCTTCACTCTGTTGATTGTTTCCTTTGCTGTGCAAAAACATTCTAGTTTAATATGGTCCCATTGCTCTATTTTTGGTTTTGTTGCCTGTGCTTTTGAGATCTTAGCCATAAAAATATGTGCCTAGACCCATGTCCTGTAGTGTTCCCTTATGTTTTCTTCTAGTAGTTTTTATAGTTTGGAGGCTTATGTTTAGGTCTTTTTGCACTTAGGTTCATTTTGCATTTATTTTTGTACGTAGCGAGAGATAGGGCTCTACTCTCATTCTTCTGCATATGAATATCTAGTTTCCCCAGCACCATTAATTAAAGATATTGTCCTTTTCTTGATGCTTTTGTCAAAACTCAGTTGGCTATAAATATGTGGATTTATTTCTGAGTTCTCTATTCTGTTCCATTGATCTATATGTCTGTTTTTATGCCAATACCATGCTGTTTTGGTTAGTATAGCCTTGTAATATATTTTGAAGTCAGGTAGTGTGATGTCTCCAGCTTTGTTCTTTTTGCTCAGGACTGCTTTGGCTATTCAAGCTATGAAAATTTTAGAATTTTTTTCTACTTATGTGAAAAATAACACTGATATTTTGACAGGGTTTGCATTGAATCTATAGATTGCTTTGGGTAATATGGTTATTTTAACAATATTAATTACATGAACATGTAATGTCTTTCCATTTGTATAATATATTCTCTTCAATTTCTTTTATCAGTGATTTTTACTTTTCCTTAGAGAGGTCTTTCACCTCCTTGGTTAAATTTATTTTTAAGTATTTTATTTTTTTGTGGCTATTGTAAATGGGATTGCTTTCTTGATTTTTTTCAACTTTTTCATTACTGGTATAGAAATGCTACTGATTTTTGTACACTGATTTTATATCCCACAAATTTACTGAATTAGTGTATCAGTTCTAAGAGTAGCTTGGCAGAGTCTTTAGGTTTTTCTAGGTATAAGACCATGTCATCTGAAATTAGGGACAATTAAAATTCCTCTTTTCTAATTTGGATGCTATATCTTTCTCTTGCTTGATTGCTATGTCTAGGATTTTCAGTACTATGCTGAATAGGGGTTGTGAAAGTGGCAATTCTTGTCTTATTCCAGATCTTAAAGGAAAGGCTTTCAGCTTTTCCCAATTCAGCATGATGTGAGCTGTGTGTTTGTTATATATAACTTTTATTATGTAGAAGTGTATTCATTCTATGCCTAGTTTGTTGAAAACTTTTATCATGAAGGGATGTTGAATTTTATCAAATGCTTTTTCTGTATCTGTTGAGATGATCATATCGTTTTTGTCCTTCATTTTGCTGATGTGATGAGTCATGTTTACTGATTTGTGAGTGCTGAACCATCTTCGCATCCCTGGGATAAATCCCGTTTGATCATGCTGTATTCCCTTTTTGATGTACTGTTGGATTTAGTTTGCTAGTATTTTGTTGAGGATTTTTGCATCTATGTTCATCAGGGATACTGGCCTGTAGTTTTCTTTGCTTTTTACATCCTTGTTTGTTTTTAGCATCAGAATAATGATGGACTTCTAGAATGAATTAGGAAGAATTTTCTTCTCTTCAATTTTTGGTAATAACTGTAGGAAAATTGGTGGTAATAATAGTTCTTCCTTGTAAGTTGGATAGAATTTGTTGGTGAAGCTATGCAATTCTGGGTTTTTCTTTGTTGAAAGGATTTTTATTACTGATTCAATCTCATTACTTATAATTGGCCTATTCAGATTTTCTATTTCTTCCTGATTCAATCTTGCTAGGTTGTAAGTAACCAGGAATTTATCCATTTCCTCTAGGTTTTCCAGTTTGTTAGTATTTAGTTATTCATAATAATTTCTGATGATCTTTTGTATTTTCATGGTATCAATTGCAATGTCTCCTTTTTCACTTCTGATTTTGTTTATTTACATCTCTCTGTTTTTCTTGGTTAGTCCAACTAGTGGTTTGTCAGTCTTGCATATCTTTTCAAAAAGCCAATGTTTCATTTTGTTGATCCTTTGCATTGTTTTTCCAGTCTCTTCATTTAATTCAGCTCTGATCTTTATTATTTCTTTCTTTCTACTAATTTTGAGAATCGTTTATTCTTGCTTTTATAGTTCTTTGAAGTACATTGTTGGATTGCTTTTTAGAAATCTTTATACTTTTTTGATACAGATATTTATTACTACAAATTTCCCTCTTAGCATTATTTTTACTGTATCTCATAGATTTTGGTATGTTGTGTTTGAATTTTCATTTGTTTCAAGAAATTTTTTGATTTCCTTCTTTATTTCTTCATTGACCTAATGGTTCTTGAGGAGCATTTTGTTTAACTTCCATGTATTTGTACAGTTTCCAAAGCTCCTCTTTTTATTGATTTCTAATTTTATTCCATGTGGTCTGAGAAGATAATTGATATGATTTTGATTTTTTTAATATTTTGAGACTTACCTTGTAGCCTAATATATGGTCTACCCTGAACAATGTTCCATGTGCTGATGAGAAAAACATTTATTCTACAGCTGTTGGATAAAATGTTCTTTAGATGTCTTTTAGGTGTCTATCACTATTTTAAAATATGACCGTAATTATGTCCACATATCTTTAACACAGTTTTTCTAAAAATTTGTCACCTACTGGTGTGTCCTCTTTTCTCTTTATTCAACTCATACTGATTTTATCATTTTATTTTTGACCAATTTCAAATACTATCTCCTCTTTGACTTCCCAATGAATGTCTCCATAATTTATTTCTTTTAAATTTAGATGGTGAATTCTTTGTCTTATTCTGCACCCCACAGTATCCAAAATTATGAATTGTAAATAGAAGGAGCTCAAAAAATACTTACTGAATTGAAAATTTACATCCTTTTTACAAAATTTATCACATTTCACCTGGCACTAAAGTAAACTATATACATATTATTTACTCACATCTTGACTTGAACTTTCATAACACCAGGCAACAGGTATATTCATTTTTGCTCTTTGTGTTCCTCATAAGCCTAGCAGAATTTCCTGTGCCAGATTCTTAATAAATGCTCATTTAATTGAATTACTAATGGAGTAAACAGTAAATCCATGCTAAATCACACCTAAAAATATAGAGAGGTATAGCAAGGTAGTGTGATATAGTGTTGTTAGTGTATCACATGATAATTAGTCTTCTTCCCAAAGCTATTGTGATAGAAAGTGTTTCTCAGTAGTACCCACATACATACACCTGCCTAATGTGGTCTATTTTGAAACTTTTACAATAACTTATTCCTGTTGACCTTTAAGGAAATTATCCTACAGACATTAAATTTTCTAAACACTAAATACTATGCCTTTAACCCTGCTATTGTTCAATTCCTAGCATACATTTTCTGTGTTAGTTGAGATTTGTTGACAGTCTTTTAATTCCGGATACTAACCTTCAGAGGTTGGGAAGCATGGATTATGGTATAAGATCACATCTACCACCTACAAAGGTCTAACAGGACCAAATGAACTTCTAAGAGCAAAGTGAGAAAATTTCCAGTGTCCAAAGTTGTAAAAAGTAAAGTATTTCATACCAGAAATAGAAATGATTAGTAGATATCGATTAGCATCTTCTATAAAGGAAAGGCTATATAATTTTGAGATAGCTTCTTGAAATATAGTAACAGGAAAACAGTACAATAGCTCATCAATATGAAATAGTTCATTACTATAACATAAAATGAAAGAAATAACATGCAAAATAAAATGAAATTATTAGTCTAAACTATTTTTCAAATTTTCAGTGCTATTAGTCATGCTAGTTTTTAAAAATAGCAACATTCAATGATTTATTTTGAAAAATCTATTCTCTATTCACTCCTACCTTTTAGTCCAGCAAAGTAGATCAGCATCTTCTCAAAATATGTTCTAAAGAAATACCTGTAGTAGTCATATTCATAGCAATGGACATATTCATTCAAACATTTTAAAGCTACATTTGTAGGCATCTTCTTCCATCTAAATCCTTCAAATTTCTGTTGCCTTGTTTCCCCAAAGGATTAATCTTTATTAGAAATATTCAGTCTTAATTCAAAGAAAAGACCTGAATACCTCAACATGAAAATATTTTTTCATGATAATAAAAAAGACTAATTATAAAACATACTTAATTTTGAAGTTTCTGTGACAATTGAGTAGATAAAACACTAATGAACAAAGTCAAATTTATCTAAGACTTCCCTTACTCTGTTCTCTCTTACTTTTTCTTATTCTATTCTTCTACCACCCTCATCCATATTTCTAAAAGGAGCAAAAACAATCCCTCTTCCACTGATTTTCTTTCAGTAGAGGATACCAGAAGAAAGATAAGTAAAGAGCATAAACATTTACAAGTCCATGGTTAGCATTTTTGAGTGAAAAATAATAAAACTCTTGTTAAACATCTGGAACTAAGACATCTTTTGCATAAAATCAAGAAAACTTTGCACAATAAGACTAGTATCAGCATCTTCAAAAAGAGCAAACTCTCAACAGAACAGCCCAAGACCCAAAAATAGATTACTTCAGGAATAGGGAGTCAAATGAATAGCCTAAGGATTAGTGCTTTCTGTAACATGATAAGAGCGTGACAGTATCAGAACTCTGTTTAATATGGCATGATCTTTCCCTAGAAGAAAGCAAAGAAAGATTGTATTCCATTAAAGGGTATTAGAATGCTGCAAATTACGTTGTGTCACAACCAATGGTATTAAATACCAAGTTTTTAATTAGCAGTCTTAATTTTATTTTCTTGCTAAGATATACTTCTAAAATATTCAAAAGGTACTTTTTGGTGAAAGCATGTCTATGCAGACATTAAATCAAATAAGAAATACCCAAGCACCACAGATGTGATATGTGATTTGGCAATGAAGAGAAATTAAATTATTAGTAAGATAAAATGATTTTCATATAACATGTTTTATATTAAACCAAAAAGCAAAAGGAATCTAACATGCTTCTGATTCTGGGAATTCTTTCTAGAAATCTTACAGAAGAAGTTAAGAAAATATGATTCAACAAATGTATCATAAGAGCATGTGCCACTTGTACACACATCTCCAATCCCTGCTTATCATAATACTTTGGAGTTGCTTAAGTTCATACAAATTGAGAGAAATTAATTGCATTGCAATCAGTTGTCTTGGAACTGCTTTGGAATCAGCTCCACCACTTAATTGCCAAAAGAATTTTATCGCTTTGACCTTATGGGGCTGCATAAGTGAATTTGTACCATCATCTTCCATTCTTAAAGACCTTGAACAGAATACTACAAAAAGATAAATGGGAAACTGTGTAAAAACCATGTAACATACTTGAGGCAGTTCCTCTTCCATCTCCCTAGAGCTAACCGGTTTCCTGACCCTGGCAATTATTATGTTCTTGCTTTTCATTTTAGTTTTGCAGCACACACACACACACACACACACACACACACACACACACACTCTATGGTTTGAATTTTTGTGCTTCCTAAAAATTCTTATGTTAAAATCCTAACCTCCAAGGTGATAGCACTGTTAGTTAGGGCCTTTGGTATGTGATTAGATTATGAGGGTAGGGACCTCAGGATGGGGACAGGTGTTCTCATAAAAGAGGGCCAAGGGAGCAAGATAGTCCCCTTCCCCATGTGAAAACACAGCAAGATGGTACTGTCTATGAATCAGAAAATGAACTCTCACCAGACACTGAATCTGCCAGTGCCTTGATCTTGGACTTCCCAGCCTCCAGAACTATGAGAAAATAAATTTCTATTGTTTATAAGCTAAGCAGATCATGGTATTTTGTTATATAAGCCCAAAGACTAACACTGTGTGTGGATGTGTGTGTGGATATGTGTGAGTGTGTGTGTGTGTGTGTGTGTGTTCCTGAAATATGCAGTGTCACTTTGCCTGGTTTTGAACTATATGTAAATAGTATCATATAATGTGTTTGTTTCTTTTTTCACAACAATGTTTGTGGCATTCATCTATGTTATATTGATAGCTCTAGTTCTCATGTTTAACATGTGCTACATAATATTCCTTCCTGGGAATGTACTACAAATTATACATCCATTCTATTGTCAGTGCACATTTCAGTTTTTCTAGTTTGGGATTATCATGAAAATTAATGTGCCTGTCTCCTGATACAGATTGAGTACAGTTTCTCTATAGTATATAGCAAGGACTAAAATTACTAAGTATTGCCAAAGTTTTTCCATTATCTTTAAGAAATCCTTTGATGTCATGAGATAAAAAATGTATTATCCCAAATTATTTCCTAAAATGTGGTAGCTTTTCCCTTCACATGTATGCTTTTAATCTATTAGGAATCGATTTTTTTAATGTAGTATGTGCTCAGGATACAATTTCATTTTTTCATGCAAGTATTTATATATTAGTCATTATTGTATTCAGTAATCTTATTTAACACTTTGGCATGTTATTATTTTATATTTTAAATTTTATTTAGATGTGTATCACTTACTTAGCTCTTTGATTCTTCCATAGCACACCTTTATCTGGTTTTATGTTTGTTATGCATGGAGTACCTCCTTGAAAATTACCTTTAGCTGGGAACATTGGTGGACTGATTTTTATTTTGCCCCCATTCTTAAAAGAGACTTTTGATTGTTGTGGGATTTGAGGTTGTCATTTATTTGTAATTTGAAGAGAAGTTAGTTGTCTATTTAAGTCTTACTTCTTTGAAGTTAATTTATCTTTTCTGACTGCTTTCAGCATCTTTGTCTCCAGTATTCTGCAGTATTCCTTTGATGTATCTAGGTGTAGATTGATTTTTATATTTCTTTCTTTGGATGTTGGGATTTTTGAGTTTATACAATGTAGAATATTCTGAGTTATTAGCTCTTTAAATATAACAATTCTACATCATTCTCTTTCTTCTCTCTGGAATTCTGATTAGATAAGTATTAGATGTCTTGCCACATTCTCCTCATCTGTTAACCTCTCTTTTATATTTTCCATCTTTATTTTTCTGTGTTGCATTCTAATTGTTTTCTATTAACCTTTCATCCAGGACACTCAAATAACATTTAATTTACTGTTAAACAGATCATTATGTTGTTAATTTTAATTATTTCATTCTTATAATTTCCAGAATTCTGTTGGACTGTTTTTTAAATTTCTCAGTGACTATTACAGTTTCCTGTTCCCTTGGTATATTTTCTGGGTTTTCTTTTACTTTTTAATGGAGTAAGCATAGTTATTTTATAATCTGTGTCTGATAATTTCCATCTGAAACATTTGCATGTTTGCTTCTGATGCTCTTCTTTCTACCTAATCTGAGTTTAGAGCTTTTATTTTTTTATTTTGAGCTGCTTGGTTAGTTTGTAAAATTATTTGGACCAGATAAATGTTGTTTCCTCTAGAAGAGACTTGAGTTTGCTCATATCAGGCCCTTGAAGACACTGCCAGCCAAGGATTCTTTGAAGTGTATAACTTGAGATATTTTTGCACCATTCAGGTAATAGTAGTTTTTGTTGCATATCCACACAACAACTAGCTAGTCATTACATCACCTTGTGGATTTTCCTTCCTTCCTCCTCTTGTCAGAATTAAATTAAATGTCCTGCATAATGAGGAGGGAGGGCAAGAGCTTTGCCTCTCCTTCACGCTTATTCTGAGAAGGTAGACTTTGCGGTCCTCCCTTAAGCAGGAAGACTTAGGCTCCACCTTGAGTGGATCCAGGGTTTTGTTTTTTGACTTCTTCTTCCTGAAGGCCTTGAAAAATGGATCCCAGCTTCTCCTGGTTCCAGAAATACTTTCAGGACAGAAAAAGATGCTGTGTTCTTCTTACTCCTCAAATTTCTCTGCCATGTACATTTTGACCTGACCATTTCTCGTGCTTATTATTTGATTAAGAATATTTTCAAAAACATATTTACCAGTACATTTAATAGTTTTCACAGGGAGAGTTTCTCCAAATACCTATAGAATTAAAAGCATACATATATGTTTATATATGCATATGTGTACACACACACACATACACACATGCATATGAAAAGCAATTATAAATTAATAAGAGCTTTATGAATAAAGGATATTATCTAGAGTTTTACAAAAAAAAAGGAAGGAAGGAAAGAGGGAGAGAAAGGAAAGAAAGAGGAAGGAAGGAAGGAGGAAAAGAAGGAAGGAAGGAAGGAAGGAAGGAAGGAAGGAAGGAAGGAAGGAAGGAAGGAAGGAAAGGCCAGCAAGTGGCCCAAATGTAAATAAATGTTTAGCTTTGCTCATTATTAGAGCAGTGCAATACAAAAAATAAATAACCTATATTCACCAGATGACAATTTAAAAGTGAGGAAATAGGCACTCTTCTACTCTTTCAGAGGTGTATGCTGATACAAAGTTTTAGGAATAAAATATAAAATAACGTTGCACTAGGTAAATACACTAGGTAAATGTAGTCAAATGTTTTCCTAGCCTCTTATATTTTAGTAATTTGTCTTATAGATATTGTTACCCAAGCAAAAGATGCAAACATTAGAATAAATTTGTAGCACTGTTTAATAGGAAAAAAAACAGAAAAAACTTAAATGACTATCAGAGATAAATATAGGTTGAGCATCCCTAATCTGAAAATTTAAGATTCAAAATGCTTTAAAATCCAAGCCTTTTTGACACAAGTGGAAAATTCCACATCTAAACTCATGTGACAAGTAACAGTCAAAACACAATCAATACTTTGTTTCATGCATAAAATTATTAAAAATATTATATGAAATTACCTTCAGGTTATGTATATAAGGTGTATATGAAACATAAATGAATTTCATGTTTAGATTTGGATCCCATCCCCAGGATATTTCATTATGTATATGCAAATATTCCACAGTCTGAAACCTGAAACACCCTGGTCTCAAGCATTTCAAATCAGGGATATTCAATGTGTAACTAAATATATTATGGCACTGATTATGCATAAAATAGAATATTATGAAAATATTACTAAAAATAAATTATCTCCTTATGTTCAAATGTGGAAAATTCCCAAGATAGATTGAGATTTTAAAAAAAGCGAGATACAATATGTACAAAATGGCCTCATTTAAAAAATATTCTGAAAGGACACATAAAAAACTGTTAATGGTGGAAATGTCTGCAAGTCAGATCAGGCATCTGGTGGGAAGAAAGCACCTATTCACACTTAAACACGTCTATACTTTCTGAATGTTTTTGCCATGAACATGTATTACATTTGTAATAAAAATCCATCGGAAGAAAAACCAGAAAGGTATGCATTTATTTTACACACATGAATGTTCACTATCGTTGTTAAATAAAAACATTCCAAAGAGTCTAGTTTAAGTAAATTATGATATTTCACCTCTTATATATCATGCTATCGTTATTAATCAAGTTTTTATTTTTTTCCATGATAACATAAAAATGCTCATGAAGAAATGTGAAAAATGCAGGATACATGCACATATAATATGACAAAAATGGCACAAATAAGAGAGAAAATGCTCACATATGCATCATTATTGAAAAAAAATCCCCAAATATTAGCAATCTTTCTGGGTGGGAACATTTGTTTAGTTTTATTTCCTCCCTTATAATTTTCTCTGTTTTTGAAGTTTTCTATATAAATTGTTCAGTAATTCAATAATCTGTAAAAAATAAAACTATTACAAATGTGACCGATTGTTTAGGAAGATTTAGAGCCATAATAGAGGGCTCAATAAAAACGTTACTTCTCTTCCCCTAGAAAGCATCATTTTTTCTGCTTTAACCTTTACAAAAGTATATAACTAACAGTAAAACAAAAAGTTAAGTTACATAACAGGAGAGGCACATATTTAGAACTTTCAATATGCAAACTCAAGTTGATTCAAAGGCCTGACCTCAGAACAGTGATGTTTATCTACTTGGAACTGTGATTCACTTGTTGCAGTTGTAATAAAAGCATCGGAAAACCATTCAGTGTTCAAAATGAACACTCAGAAAGATATGTGTGAAGTATAATAAAATGAATGGAGAATAATAACTAAATAAGGATCATTTCAAAAAAGGAATGATGCATGTTTCTTTAAGAGAACAATATGTATAACTGTTTTCTCTCTGTCCAAGAAAGAGGATGATAGATTTGAAAACTACCAAATTAGAACATTTGGTTTGTATGCCCAGATGATGTTATGATTATATTTCTTTTTAGCTATTAAAAAATGAAAAAGGGAAAAGAAAAAGATACTAAAATATAAGCAAACGAGAAAGAATTTTTGTTGTTTCTGACTCACAAAGCAATCACAATTAGGAAAGTAGCTAACTGATTCTATGACACAGCACATTAAAGATTCGTATAGTATATTCTCATTCCATTTATAAACATCACAGTTCTTCTGGTTTTCTGATTAGTTATTGTACAGTATGTTCTCTACAAAAGAAATATAGCCAAGTGCTCACAAAATATGTTTTAGTTTTTTTTCTCTCCCTCTGCTTTCCTTGGTCAGAGAAATCTCCGCAAAATAAACCTCTTTAGTCATTATTTTACATCACAAGACCTAATAAGCACCCTCAGGCAAAATTGGATTTAACCATTATTCAACAAGTTGTCTAAAATATTTTCTTCTAATCTGTAACTATAAACATGTGTAATGTTTCAAGTGTTCAAGAAAAAATGCTCACTTCTTTAGTATTTTTAATTGCATCTAGTTATTTTCCACGAATTTTCATATGAAATGTCATTAATCACAGCTTTTTTGACAGCTCAATTGCTTGCATGCAGAGAAATTCTTTGAAGCTTAATGTTTATACTCATTACCTGTTTCAGGGAAGTTTTAAGACAATAAACACATATCCACCTGAGAATAAAATGTCTGCCTTCTGTATGAAGAGGGCTCAAAGAGTATTTGAGAGCAGAGGGTCCCTGAAAGGAGCAAACCTAAAATCTTCCTGACCCAGGTTGTTAAGTCTTTAGAGATCTGTTTCATTGCTCCCTGAGAAGGGAATTTCCTACTGTCAGACATGCCTGCATCCAAAATTCACATTTCATAGTTAAATACTAAAGCTTTATATAATTTTCTTGACAACATGGAAATAACTTATATTTCTTATGTATTTCCCATCACATATATTATAATAGGTCCATAAGTTTTGAACAAACAACATCCACAGTTGAATTTATTATTTATTTAATATGCCTTTTCGCATTATGCACTTTTTACTACTCTCAAATATTTGGAATAATTCAATATTAAGCATATTTATTTTTATCCTATTTCATAATTACATTCACCAATATAGCTTCCCATTACCTCAATAAAAGTTTTGTAATAAATGAATCCATGAATAAATAAAACTTGAAAGATTAAGTAATTAAATAATAATGAAGGAATGGGAATTTTGAGATAATAGAAGATATCAGTATAACCCTTCATTCAGTGACTTTAGAAATAAGAAAAATACAATAGGGTCTAGTTACTCTAATCTTTGAAAATATATATAGAGAGAGATGGATAGATAGATAACTATTTATACTTAAAGGGGAAATAAAATTATTAGATTTATTGATCATTTGTTTCCTCTAAGAGTCAACTGTTGCAATAACTCACTATTATATGTCTTCATTGGAGAGAAAAGAAGTTTTAAAATTTTGAAACCAATGGGTACATAAAAAAAATAGTCTTTGTAAGTATTTACATAGCACTTAACTATTTAGCCTAACAACTGTTTTAATAACCTAAAAATCCATTTCGTCTGTGAGTATGTATATATGATCCTCCAAAGAAGTTTACCTGTAGATGGGGGAAACACATGAATGGAAAATATTCGAAAATTTAAATCAAAATGAAACATCCTTTTAGAAGCATGACACCTTCACCGTCTGATAATTTAAAACAATTTATTTGCATATATTCCCATTTGCTCCTATTATAGTTATTATATTTGATTATCAAAAGGGTTATTTGAAAATTTTTATGTATCTAAAACTGACTTTCTGAAAATATATAAAATAGAATGCAATAAACCTTGCATATTTAATGTTTGTGTTGTCATACATTGTAGTCAAAGATAAGAATAACATAAAAAGATCCCCATAACTAGGTCTAAAGAGAATGATTATCCTTAGAAGAGAAGGAAATGAAACAAGTAAAAATAATTTAAAGGAGTTTATTAAGAAAACTTATCGATGACTATAATTTTTTAATGTTTAAAGATCTTCTTACCTACATCTATAAAGCAAATTCAATTAACATTAAAGTTTAGAGTTTTGTTTTAGGATTTAAAAAATTAGTACTTACAATTATTTTAGCCAGCTCAGTAGAAAGAGAAAAGAGTTAGGCTTATGCGTTAATTTGATGCCAGAGTAGATTAATATTTACTTTTGAAAATTGTTCCTTAAATAGTTTTAAATTGTCACAAGTTGTAGGGGAGACTTATTGTTTTATCTTGGTATTATCTGACTATTTTCCTTTTTGACATTCAACAAAACTTTCCCATATAAAGGAAAAGAAAAGAAAGTTGGTAGCATTCTGCAGCAAGATTCAATGTTTTTCTGCCTTTGCAAAGAAACCGTACTGGGACCCGGGTTGTCAAATGGTCATGCTGCACACTGTACCTATTTCTCAGGTATCTAAAATACATTCATAGCTTGTAATGTTAGACATCTAGTATCACGATAAACTAAGAATGTTTCACATGTGTGTAACCAATACTTTAGAGAATATTAGGAAATAAAAGAAGCCAGCAGCTTACCAGGCATGGAGCCTATTCGACATTTTTAGAAGTAAACAATTTCAAGTTATAGAAGGCTCATTGATTATAAAATATTACTCTCACATGTCCCCATCAGTGGTTTACTTTTAAGGGAAAAACAGAGACAATTTGCAGCTTTATTGTGAATATTTTGGTTTTTTAGAAGAGTCTTCTTTTAGAATTACATTAAAACGCTCCGTTCTTGACTATTACCTTTGAAAAGAAGGCTGTTTTCTTAAGCTAGTGAAAGATCATGCTGATTAATGCATGCTCTATATGATAACAGTAAACCTAACTAGATTTCACTTTAGAATCTCAGGACAGGTGAGCCTTTGTTAATGTGACTTGCAGCAACTGTTTTTAACTCTTGAAAGAAACAAAGACGAAATAAGCCCTAACACAGCAGAAACCTCGTGGGAATCTATAAACTCCCTAAAACTCAAAGGTATTTGGATCTGAGAAAGGAAAAGAAACTCATTCAGATGAACAGGCTGTGTTAAGCTTAGGAATAATTTATCCAGCATCAAGAAAAAAAGAAAGAAACAATTACTATTGAAAAATGAGTGTTTAAAAATGGGAAAGGAGGAAAAAGACTAGAAAGCATTTGTTCTGCGACAAAGATTTTATTCTACAGTTTTAAGAGAACACTATACTTTAGTTTTGCCTTCCAAAAACCATAATTTTTATCCATTTGATGGTATCATGAATTAGTATTTAGTAATAATAATGTTGGTTTAATACTATGTAGCCAAAAGGCTAAGCTGATTGAATCATACTTTCAAGTGCCTTAGCTCCTCTGGGCACTGGACACAGCACCTAGCACAAGCCCAAACCGTAATTATTGTTACAAAGATGGTATTAATAGCTAGAGAAGCAAAGAGACACTCTTAGAGACTGAATTTAAACAATCTGGTTTAGTGGCACCTGTCCTTGATATCTAAATCACTCACAAATAATGAATTAGTCTAACAGCTGAAGCAAGAGAAGTATTGCAACTTTTATTACTAATACCAGCTATATTAAGTGTTACACAGTAGTTGCAGATACTTTCAGAAAGTGACTTAGTACATGGAAGATAAAAATCCTCTGTGTTTGAAACATAAGAATATGGATATATTGACCATTCTGATAGCAAATAAGCCAGCCTAAGACTTCCTTCTAAAACCGCAATTGATTAGAATCCAATGTTCTAACATCAACAATTATTATTATTACTCTAGCCCTGATTATAAAGGCTAAATGGAAAAGCCAACACAGATTTTAATATCCTGAGTACAGCTATTGTCTGATAAGGAACTCTTGGATATCATATAGTTCTTATTACACAAAGTTTAAGGGTTTGTTAAGCTCTTAAATCCAAGCGTTAAAATGAAGTTTCCTGATACAGAAACCTATTTTTAAGCCATATAGTTAAAAACCTAAGAACTAAGTGTCCTTGTTGCTTATCCAGTGCTCATCTGAATGCTGTCCAACCTACCCACACCTGCAAATAAATAAACCTACCCACACCTGCAAATAAATAAATAAATAAATTTTGTCCAAAAGTTAAGGTAAAGGAAATCTCCTTTCATACAATGCTATGAATTCTTCTTCAGCAAATAAATAGCAATATCTTTGCTAACTTAACATTTATGACAAGAAGTGAGAATTTTAGTCCTAATATCTCAATTATTTGAGGTTTCAAAATGGAACTGCAATAATTCCTAACATATATTTCCTTAATTTTCATCAAAGTACCTTCTTAAGATCATTAATCTAGATTAAAATCCAGATAAATTTATCCTCAATTTACTGTCTTTTTTTTCTAATGCTTAAAATTTACTTTCACCTGGTAAAATTATTTTTCCTTTTGTTTATACATGTAAGTATCAAGAAAATGTTTCTGATTATGAAATAATCAGAGAAGACTGTGAAATTTTTTCTGGTATAATCTCAACTCAGTAAATACAGGGATCTATTATTCTGCTATGTAGCAGCTTTTACATTTATATAATATTTTGCATCCCAGGTGACATAAGTAGCCGCACGTGGTAACAGGAAACTACAGGTCATAGGCTGAACTTGTCCTTACTAAGGACAGAAAAGAACCAAGGCTCAAATGGCCACTTTCTGTGAAGGAAGTTTTCTGAGTTGGGAAAAAAGTGTTCCTGGACCCAGCAGATGGTAGAGTTCATATTTAGCAAGACCTTCCTCATTATAACTTGAGAGCTCCATGTAACAGGGTGTTTGTTTTTTTTAACAAAGTTGAGGCAACTGGGAAATAAACCCAGATACTAGGAGATTATTTGATCCAAACACTAAAAATTTTTCTCTTCTAAATTTCAATTTAAATGGAGAGTTTTTTTTTTCTGGATATGGAAGTATGAATGTGATACTTCTATATGTATTAAATTTCTTCATTATGATTTATAATTTGTTATCATTTATATATTATTAATGATTGCTTTAATACCATACAATTTATAGTGCAGTGAATTTTAAAATGTAGTGAATTAGTAGTTGTAATCCTATATATGTATTTTAAAGTCATCTACATTATCAGTTCAAAATCTGCTGGATTATTTTCAAGTTAAAATATTATTGGGAATTCTTATTAATTCCAATCTACTGGAAGATTGATATTTTATATGAAAAATTATTATTGTCTATCAAGTATGTAAAACAAAATATTCAGGAATGTCAGTAACATGTGAAAAATCATACAGATGACTGATGACTCTTTACTACCTGTGGACATCTATGTATCTTACACAAGCCTTCTTAAATCTAACCTACAAATGTTGATGAGAAGAAAAATATCTCATCCTAACTAGAAACAAGGCTATTTTTTAAATTCAAACAATAATAATACTGAAAGATAATAAAGACTTCTAATAGGCTAGAGTAGGTCTTAAGCTCATGTCTTTATGAATTGGCATTTTCATCTAATATATTTGTTGTCACGTAGGTGGAAACTTTGCTTTTTCTATTCGTATCTATCTTTCTTTTTTGTACTCCTTTTGATCTCTCTAATTTGTCAAATAATCTGAGTAGATTTTAGAGCATATGATGTTTCCAAAGATTCTTGTCAGCCTGAATCACCATAGCTCATGTGGACTACTGAAATCTACCGGATTTGAATTCTGAATACCTATCACCAAATTGTACAGACATATGATTGAATTACAGAGTTTTTAAATATATCAATGGCTGTGATTGATTATACTTTATCTTTTGTTAGTAAGATAGAGAAAGAAAAAAATGAACATGTATATCATTATAGTGAATATTATAAACACATATACAAACTACAAGCATAGTGATTTTAATATCAATTGTATACAATTATGGTGATAAATCTCAAATAGAATACAAGAACACCGCTATATATCATAAATACAAAATACATAAAGTCACATTAAAATATACATATCCAAAAACTGTTCATGGCATTGGAAAAGAAAGTCTTAGAATTCAGACAGGCTACAGTTCAAATCCAGATTTTTCAGTTGCTAGTTCTTTGATCTTGAATCCTTTACTTAAACTATCTCAGCTTCAATCTCATTCATTCTAAAATGGGAACAATAATAATTGTATCTAGAGATTTTTAGAAGAATTGAATGATAAAATATATGTAAACACCAAAGTCTGCACCTTCACATAGTAGGGGCTCAGTAAGAGGGAGCTGCTGTTATTACCTGCATGTAATTTGTTCTAAGCAGCACATAAAAATTATAATCAAAGATTATTGTTTCCTCAACAATTAATACACCAGCTATCATTGGACAGTCAAGCATACCATTCAATACTAACAGGTAAAAATCACTTGAATGTATTTGCAAGCCAGTAACTTTACTATTTTATTACCATAGCATCAATAAAATGTCTTAGGCTTCAATTCTTTAATGAATTGTCTGCCATATTTTGTAAAATAATATTCAACTATCAAATTAAAAATAAATTACAGAGTGGAGAGAGTAAAGAAAATCAGTCAATACATTAAAGGAAAAAATTTCAAGTGGTCGACATAGTTCTTTTATATTAAAATATGATATTTGTTTGCTACTGAATTTCGCACTTTCTGACTCTGTTTTGTAGAACCTATCTTTTTGTAGGAAGATGGAGTCCTCATTCTAGATGACATCCTGAAGGCGTTTAAATGTAATGTCAGCAATTCTTGGCCAAATGTAAACTCAGGAGCCCACAACTTTATCCCGGACCTTTATTTTACATTAGTTAAATTGTCTGCATAATCCATATCTTACAGACAATTTTTAGTCTACTTTTGGCAATAGTTGTAAATTGAAAAAGTAAAAGAGGTAAGTTAAGGTAAAATAGCAGTACTGATAAGGGTATTGCATAAAATTGTAACTATCTCTCTGCATCCAAGCCAACATTTATTGTTTTGGGACTTTTTGAAAAAGATCATTCTCACTGGAGATAAGTGATATCTCGTTGTGGTTTTGATTTGCATTTGTCTGATGATTAGAGATGCTGAGCATTTTTTCATATGTTTGTTGGCCACTATTCTGTCTTCTTTTGAAAAGTTTCTGTTCATGTCCTTTGCCCATTTTTTGATAGGGTTGTTTGATATTTTTCTTGCTGATTTAATACTCATTCACTGCTGGTGGGACTGCAAACTAGTGCAACCTCTGTGGAAAGCAATATGGAGATACCTTAAAGAAATACAAGTAGATCTACCATTTGATCCAGCAATCCCATTACTGGGCATCTACCCAAAAGAACAAAAGACATTCTATAAAAAAGACATCTGTGCTCAAATGTTTATAGCAGCACAATTCACAATTGCAAAGATGTGGAAACAACCCAATTGCCCATTAACACATGAGTGGATTAATAAAATGTGGTATATGTATACCATGGAGTACTATTCAGCTATAAGAAACAATGGTGATATAGCACCTCTTGTATTCTGGATAGAGCTGGAACCCATTCTACTAAGCAAAGTATCCCAAGAATGGAAAAATAAGCACCACATTTACTCACCATCAAATTGGTTTCACTGATCAACACCTAAGTGCACATATAGGAATAACATTTATTGGGCATTGGGCAGATGGGAGTGTAGAGGACCGTAGAGGACACCTTTGTCTGGGAAAGTTTCCTTGTTGTTTTTCTCAAGAACGTATCTGTGGCCTTGCATGGAAGTCCACAGCGCCCTCACCCTGCAAACAGGAGGGGCTAGGGAGCTGAGATGCAAACACCTGTTTGCCCGAGACGAAACAACAAGGAACTGGGACGTGTTGAGTTGGGACGGTGTGGGAACAAAGAACTTGCGGTGGGACAGTTGCCAAACAGCCTGTATTATAAATAAAACAGCTCCAGCGAGACCTTTCGCTGCAGCCTCAAACTGCCTTGTGGTGTCTGTGTCTTTTTGTACGGACTGCAGTCATGTGTCTGCGTCTCTATGTCTATGTGTTCATTCCTCGGTCTCAAGCCGGGCCACGTCATGGGAGGGAGGGGAGGGGTATATGCATACATAATGAATGTGATGCGCACAATCTGGGGGATGGACACCCTTGAAGCTCTGACTCAGGTGGGTGGCAAGGGCAACATACGTAACCTAAACATTCGTACCCCCATAATATGTTGAAATAAAAAGACATAATAATAAATAAATGACATGAATGAGAAACAAAAAAAATCATAACTATGCTGCATCTGCATTGTACAGTGTAAATATATTTGTTCTAAAGTTAACTTAGAAAGTACTACTTGCAAAAAATAATGCAGCCTGCACGAATGATTGTTCACAAATATTTCTTGCTGTTCATGCTTTCCTAAGGCACTACTTTAGACCAAGTTAGATACAGTATCTAATTACAAACTGCAAAATGTTATCTTTATAAAACATGATACTTATTTTTTCTACTTGGAAAGGCAACATGATTATCTCCTTGTAAAATCACCATGTTTGAATCAGAACTGGCTAACTAGTTCTGTTAAAAGTCAATAAAAACAAAATAAAGTATCTGAAAATCATTTGGAAACCTCCATATAATGATTATATGAAATTCCCTATCATATTCTCTTGGAAATTAACATAAACATATACTTTCTCTAAAAAAAATCAAGCTTCCCTGTGAATGGAAAAGGGCACTTTCCTTTACTCAAGGTCATTCTTAATGTGTCCATAAAATACTGACATGAGCTGAAAATTTTCTTTCTTTCTGTGGTCACACCCTTGCAAGCTTTTCCCAAACCTAAGTGCTTAAATCCTGCTCTCTACTACACTGTGACTGAGGAAAGACAGAGGAAAGGATAAATGCTAATAAATAGCCTTTAAAAACATAAACTTTGTTTTATAAAATGTAAGTAGACTCTAATTGCAAATCAATAGTTTTCATTTCAAATGTATCACAAGGAGACAATGTTCTCCACTCCGTCTTAGCCCTGGCTTCAGTCCACCACGGTTTGGCTGATTTCTTGGTTCTGTGATGATAAACCTCAGCCAGCATGCCACCATTGCTTTATTTAATGTTAAAAACAAACTCCTCTGGGAGGAGTCACTTCCTCACAACGTCTACTTCCTGTATCATGCACAATATTTTCTTTCTTAAGAACAACTGACTGCATTATAATAATCTGTTTTGACAGTGGTTACATATAAATATTGTGTTAAATATTTTTAGTCATGATAGAGGATGGACATGTGGGTATAGTTGTGTGGGTCTTGTCTAATTACATGTATTATACGATTTGCTATTGTTGGAGACCATCTTCCATTCATTTAATAAGGCTTTTGCAAATTGGCAGATAGCATTTGGGCTAAAACACACACAGGATATTTGCAGTGAAAAAAGAAAAAAAACTCTTCTGCCTTTTCTCTGGTGTAGAGCAATTTGTCAAGTAATTAGCCAACCTAATTAAATTTTTGTAGCACTAATCAAACGAATATGCTAAAATTTTCTTTGCACAGCCAGTTTGCTGTCTGCTTGCATTTAACTTGATGGTTTGAAAGGGGCCCTACTCTGTCTGCCACTCCACTTAATAACCTAATTTGCATTTTATATTGGTAAATCAAATTAAGCACCAGTGGCTTTTAGTATGATTGACTGTGGTCAGGCCTGTTCAGATGGGACTTTTTCACAGAAAATTAGGCACATTTTAATATGACTGAGGCTGTGCTTTCTGTGTTCAGCAAACTGCATTCACTCAGCTAATTAAAAGTGCTTGGAAGGCGCCCCTCCCCCGCACATGATAGATTTATCCAGCTGGTGTGTCCATTTTCCTTTGTACAAATTCTTGATGGAAGTTTTTATTCTTAAATATGATAAGATTGTCTAAGCAACACTTTAAACCAATTTGAATGAAACATAAACAATACTTTGTTAGAAACTGTTTACTTTGAGAGGTGAGTGTATCCGTGTGTAAATACAGGTTCATGTGAGGGGCTCGCAGGTTTTAGCTTATCTATTGAACATACTCACACTTAGAATATTTTCACTGACTGGTATATTAATAGTAACCAATGCTGATGAATCATACAGAATGCCAAATTAAGGAAGACTTCCTCTTTTATTTGTTTTAGTTGTTGTAGTAAGAAAACTGTTCACAATTTTTAATGGAAAAAAAAGAGAGAATAAATGCATCTTACAACCTGGCTCTTACCCAACAAAAACAAGATTTATTCTTTAGTTAGAGCTAAAAATATATGTGGTCAAATAACGGATATTATTTCCAGTCTACAAATGGGGAGAATGACACACGGAGAGATTAAGTGACTTGTCCATTAATATAAGCAGAAAAGATATTTGCTTCTAGTTTTCTTGACATTCAATTTGTGCTTTTTCCACTCCCTTTACATGTACTCTAATACCAATCACTTTGTTTCCTTAATGATATTTTCAATATCCCATTGAGAAAAGTTACAAATTCCCTTGGAAGTTTAGACTCTATTATACTGAATAAAACTATTCTTTCCACCTATTTCTTGCTACACAGTTTTTATGTGCAGTACTAGGATTGTCAAGCTACTTTTAGATTTCTTTAATAATACTGCATACACTTGATCATACTCTTAACAGCAGCAACAACAGAACTTCCTAACATGCTAAACCTATACTTGTCCTAAAGAAGACACTTTAAAAATTAACACAACTAATGGTCTAGATAACAAATTAACCTGAATCATCAGCAAGTAAGAAATTTCCTTCGCACACTTGTGAAGCAACATTCTTTAGCTTGTGACTTCTTTATAGTCAATCAATTACATAGCCATAGGTAGCTTTGGAAAGGGATAAAAGAATGATATACACATTAAGTGTCCTAAGAGTAAACAACAAAAGTATACCTGAAACCTAAAAGGAAAATGTGTTGTGCTGCCTTGCCATTACCTTGCACTCTGACTTTTCCTAACAGAAGTTTGAGGTGAGTGCACTGACTAATACCATGCTTCAACTATCTTAAAGCTGATCATTAAGATAAATCTTTAATTAGAAAGAAAATTAAGATTATGGAAGAGATGAAATCAAACATGGCAATTGCCAGAGGCACATTTGGATTTTCTGTCTTATTTTAATTAAGGTAATGGTGCATATGTTCTGAAATCTCAGTTCAGTTGATTACAAAAAAGGGAGAGGGTCCTAATTCTGAAAGAAAATTCAAAAAATTATCTGATGGCAGTGCTTGGCTTAAAGGAAGGCTAAATTTCAAACTCCTAAGTCTCTCAGACCTTCAGAGGTGTTGATTTCAAAAGTTCTATCTAAAGACTCTATGCCTTTTGCTTCCTTGGTGAAGAAGCGGTTGCTAACTATTTTTCTTCATGAATTCACTTGAGAACTTAGACTTATCTGCCCCTCTTTTAAACTACACAGCTCAACTCTTCTATTCTGTCTCATAGATGGTGTTTTTGTGTCTTCAAACATCTTCTGAATTGTCAGTCCAACAACTGTTTAAAATGTTCAGGCCAAATTTGCATATAATGCTCTTAAAATTTCTGATCATGGAAGGACTAATGACATAATAATATTTAAAATAAGATACATTTTAAGATGTTATATCATTAAATATATGTTCAATAACAATAAAATGTCAGTTTTGCCATAACTGTGACTGAAAAAACTACATGTTCTGTGCCTCAGAGCTTATGGATATATCTGAACATACTGAATATTAACCAACTCTAGAGTAAGCAACTATTCATGTTTAATGATTATGATGTTATTATTATTCTTTCTCTAGATTGTGGACATAAAATTGGATGGTGCAAACAAAGAAAATCATTCAATAGCCATATAAGTTTACTAATTTTTTCATTTCTTCAGCAAAGATTATCATGTATGTGTAATTATAATTCATACATTTTACAGTTGCTTTGGATTTAAAATAGATAATGAGATAATATACTTTAAGGTAAGAGAATATCTATAATAAATACATGATAATTTTTTTCTATTTGTTATTTAAGAAGGTCTAGGCAATGGAGAAGATTAGTTTGGCCAGTAGCCAGCTGCCAAAGGAGGGTGGCAGTTTCCATTGCATAATACTCTGATAAGAGAATATATTGTCTCAGAGACTAATAAAGAAAATCAAGGGTATCATATATTTCCCAGAGAAAACTTCCCCATTAATTTCCATTTTCCTTATTCCCAGAGTCATTTGTATATCTCCTTTTGACAAAACTATGTTAATGTCTTTGCTCACTTTTTGATGGAGTTATTTGATTTTTTTCTTACTGATTCGAGTCCTGTGTAGATTCTGAATATTAATCCTTTGTCAGATGTATAGTTTGTGAATACTTTCTTTGATTCCGTAGGTTTGTATTTACTCTGTTTATGTGTTGAATCACGTTTATTGATTTGCATATGTTGAACCATCCTTGCATCTCTGGGATGATACTCACTCGATCATGGTGAATTATCTTTTTGATGTGCTGTTTGATTCAGTTTGCTAGCATTTTGTTGAGCATTTTTGTATCTATGTTCACAAGGGATATTGGTCTCTAGTTTCCCTTTTTTGTTCTGTCTTTTCCTGGCTTTGGTATGTAGGTGATACTGGCTTTTTAGAATGACTTAGAGAGTACTTCCTCCTTCACAATGTTATGGATCAGTTTGTGCAAGATTGATGCCAGATCTTTGTCAGAATGGTCAAATTCAGTTGTGAATCCATCTGGTCCTGGGATTCTTTTTGAGGGAGGGAGGTTTTTTATTACTGTTTCAATCTCACTTCACATTATTAGTTTATTAAAGATTTCTTCCTGATTCAGACTTGGAGGTTGCGTATTTCCAAAAATTTATCCATTTCCTCTAGATGTTCTAGTTTATATGCACAGAGGGTTTTGTAGTAATTTCAGATGTATTTTGTATTTTTTCCTTTCCTGTTGGTGGTGTCCCTCGGGCTGTTTCTATTCTGCTGTCTTCCCCTCCCCCCAGCTGTATGAATTGCATTGGGATCCCTCCTAAATCTCTTATATATTTTTATTGATTCCAGGAACTTGCATAGTGCCTCTGTGTGATCTGGCAGCACCCGTGCCACTCTGGAGGTCTGTGGGAGTAAATGTCCTGTTCTGTAGCTAAAACTGTGAGGGTCTGAAACAGGAGTGTGAAGCCCCAAAGGTCTCTAGCTTACTCCTTCCCTGGGTCTGGGTTTGGGGATTATGTAAGGCTCTCAGCAGCCCCAGACAGGCAGTCTGACATTTACCTTCACCCTCGGTGTCTCACATAGGCTCTCTGTAATTTTCAAGAATTCTTTCTCATTTTCATATCGCATTCTACTCTGTCAACATTTTACCAGATTGTAAAAAGTATAAAACCTTACCTCCCTATTGTCATTTCACCCTCTACATACGTTGAGATATATGCCAGTGTTATAATTTTGTTTCAACTATTCAAAATAATTGAGCAAATTCACAAAGGGAAGGAAAGTCTACTGCTTTTGTTCATATTTTCATTCTTTTCTTTATTCTTTTTCCCTTCTTAATTTCCAATATTCCTTCTTTGATCATTTCCTTTCTATATTTAATGAACCTCTTTTATCCATTTTTTATGCTAAATTCAATTTTCTTGCTACAAATTCTTTTAGTTTTATTTTATCTGATATTGTTTTATTTCCTACTAATTTCTGAATGATATTTTCACTGTGTAAGATATCTAAGTTGACGGTTCTTTTGAACTTGTAAAATGTTGTATCCTTATTTTCTTCTAGCCTCATGATTTCTCATGAGAAATCTGTCATTTAAATTGTTTTTCTTCTATAGATAAGGAGTTGGCTTTTTCTCACCACTTTCAAGATAGTTTCTATTTCCTTAGTTTTCAAAAATGTAATTATGATATGTCTTGGCATGGATATCTTTTTACCCCATTTGGTGTTTGCTCAGCTTATTGGATCTGTAGATTTGTGTCTCATGGTAAATTTGGGAAGGTTTTACCTATTATTTATGTGAATTCTTTTTAGCCCCACCCTCTTTTCTTCTCTCTCATGACCTTTGACTGCAGGAATATTAGATCTTGTAGAAAAGTTCCACAAGTACCAGAGGAACTGTTTTATTTTATTTTTTCAGCATATTTTCTCTCTGTTATTTAGATTGAGTAATTTCTATTGTCTTACTTTCAACTTCATTTGTTCTTTCCTCTGCAATTTTCATTTTTTGAGTTTTTCATTTCATTTATTGTGTTTTTCAGCTCTAAAATTTCCTTTTAATTCTTCTTCAGATTTTCTATTTCTTTGCTGAGATTCTTTGCTGAGTTTTTTTTTTTCATTTATTTCAGGTCCTTGACTAAAACTTGAGCATTTTTAGGATGACTGCTTTAAAATGCTTGTCAGATAATTCTACCATTTGTTTTGTCTCGATGTTGACATCTATTGATTGTTTTTCTCATTTCATTTGATATTTTCCTTGTTCATGTTATGATGGGTGAGTTTTAATTGAAGCCTGGAAATTTTTTATATGTCATAAATCTCTGGGTCTTATTTAAATATTTTGCTTTAGCAGAGCCTTTTGATAACATTCTGTCACGGAAAGTGAGGAATGCCAGTGAGTTATTGCCAAGTGGATATGGAAGCCCACGTTTCCCTCTCAGCTTCCATTGATACCCAGAGAAGGAAGACTGCTAATTATTGCTAGTAAAGAGTGAGAGGCCTGGATTCCCATTAGGCCTCTACTGATATGACCCCATCTGTAAAGGGGAGAAGCTCCTCCTTACTTCTCATGCAGCTTCCACTAATACCGTGGGAGAATGCCTTCATTTCTGTCGGGTGGTGGTGAAAGTCCTGACTCTCTACTAGGTCTTGTCTAACACTACACTAGCAAGGCAGGAGCATGGTGCCTTGTTATCCTCTGTTGGGAGTGGAAGTCCAGGATTCATATGTGGTCTCCACTGACACTGCCACCACCCCACCCCCCCAAAATGCTCTTTTGAAGTTATCTAATTCTGCACTAAAAAATTCTTTATATCCCCATATAGTAATAGCCAATTATAAGCAAAAAATAGTTGAAATTCTATCCTTTTGCTTGTGTGTATATTCCCTGACTTGTTTTCTTAAGGCCCATTGTTCTTAACAGAGATATTTGCATGTGAGCCATATGACTGATCATGGAATGAAAAATTAAATTCCTTGTAAACAAATTATAGGTAATAGCTGGCACATGAGGAAAATATTTTGAAGGAAAGAATCTTCCTGGGTCCTCTCACATCATCCACTGTGGACAGTAAACAATTATTCTAATAGTGGAACCATAACACTTAGATATAATCCATAAATGATAATGGACACAAGGCATATTGTTGAGTTAAAATAACTCTTCCTTTTTTTTAAAACTTGAAACTCTTTATAAATATTCCAAAGTTGCACAATTACAAAAGAGTTAATTACATTGAGTTTAGTATTTAACCAAAAAATACGTAGACTTTAAAGTGTTACAGTAAAACAAGAGATGTTGAATCAACAAGAGGTAGATAAAACAAAGAAACATACAAAGCTAGATGGATGAGACAGGGGTTTATCATAGAAATGACAGAGCTGAGAAGTATAAATGTCACTGAGTGAACTGGTGAAGTGAGAGCATCACAGAAGAGAAGGTAAGTGTCTCTTTGATTTCACTAAGAATGAAGTATGAAGGCCTTTCTTGTTTATTTGAAAAACGAAAACATAATTATCTCTACGTGAGATTCTTCTCTCATTTTATTATCATTTTCTTTTTCATTACCAAAATGCACTTCCATTCCACGTTCATGTTATTCTCATTTAATGCAAGTACCTGAAAATATATGTATTAGTGAATAGTGTAATACTGTCTTATATGTGGATGTGTTTTGATTTCATAGATGGTATCAGGCTTAAAATGTTCTATTTCTTATATTTTTTTGCCAAACACATTTTGCTGTATGTGTATCTATTGTATGTGTATGTGTATCTATTATTGACTGTAACTCCTTTATGATATCATATTATTTGTATACACCTCCTTTTTGTTTATTCATCCCCATATTGCTAAACATCTAGTTTATTTCCATATTTTTGCTACCACAAAAAAAAAAAAAAACAACAACGATTAGCTACTCAAAAATTTCTCTCTAGGCAATACCAAGTGGTGGAATTCACTACTCCTGGATCATAGATTAAATTATAGATTATATGTATACTTAATTTTATCAAAATCTGTAAAATATACCTCATGAATTATGTCAGTTTATATAATACATAAGAAGTTGTCTTTTCCTATATTCTAGCCAATATTGGTACTAATTCTCTAATTTTCAGTAATTAGATGCTTATAAATATCTATTTATTGTGATAATTTACATTTATCTGATTAACTGTGAGATTAGTCATCTTTTCATGTATTTGTGAGCTATTCAGGTTTTTCTTCCCTTTTCTTTTATAATTTTTCTACTCATTTTCTTTTCTTCTTATTCATTTATATAAGTCCTGTTTACATATTAAATCTTTGTCAGTTTTAGAGCAATGCAAATGTCTTCTCACAGCCTGCTTGTCATATTCTCAATGCTGCTCTTTTTTGAAAAAAGCTCTTAATTTTGATGCGGTCAATCTCTCATTTGTTTCTTATGGTATTTCGTTTTGGTGTCTCATTTAAGAAATCCTTCACCACAAAGTTTTAATTCTTTAGTTTTACTTATTCACATTTAAGTTTTTAATTTACCTTAATTATGCCATTTTACATGTTAAAATTTATTTTTTTATATAAGAAGCTAGCTGTTCCAAAATTGTTATATCTGCAGACTTAAATAAATATTTTAGTGACAAAATATAATAGAAAAATAGGCAATTATGGAATATTTTTGAGGCAAAAAGAAAACTAGCAAATTAAGATAATTGCAGCAAATAAAGGGGAAAATTTAGTTTATAATTTTCTGTGTTATTAGCAGATAATTTCTGTTCTAAGAAGCAAACACTTATCCTTTTCCCTCTTTACACTAGTCCAGAAAGAATCATTGCATCTTAGTTTTAGATGACAAAAATAAGTATGCAAGGTCTTGGGTGAATTTTGATGATTCAAGCAAAAAAGTTTTTTAAAATGCTTCTATTATCTGTATATTTTGCATGTGAGAGATAATTTGGGGGCTTTATTTACTGTGGATCCAGACTCCGAGGAAGAGACTTTTATAAGGATATTTGAGTAAACTTTCTAATAACTTAAATTCATCAACTGAAGCCTAGTATTTTACTTCTAACTCAATTCCCCAGATATATTTTAGCCCTGCTAATGGAATTATTTACCTATATAGACCAAGTCTACAAGTCAGAAAGTTCATAAGAATCAGAAACTTCAAATAATATAATCTAACTATATACATTATTAGAGAAGGAAGTAAGGTAATTCTACATAATCAGGTTTAAAAAAAGAAGACTGTATCTGAAATACAGAGCAATGAGGAAAAAGTATTTTACTTCAATTATCTGAATAATTGGCTCCATTTTCCACTTTACTTTACTAGTTTAGACTTGTCCTAACACAAGAGAATAAATTTATGATAATAGAAAGAATTTTAAGCAAAGAAGTAGGATTTAAGAGATTTGAAAGAGTGTCATTAATTGAAATACTGCAATTCCCAAAGAGCTAAATCTTTTCAGAGTCTGCATTTTTTTCTTCTTCCAAGACATAAGTATAACAAATTTATTTCACTGCTTCAGGTAAGAGAAAATCCTTTTTAAATTTCAAAGTAAACTCAATCCAGTACATAGTAAAGTCAAGTGGAGAGTTGTCAATTCATAAAGGTGCTTCTTTCCTGAGGCACATGGAAGAAGTTGTATTATAAAATTCACTCTGGCCACAACACATTCACATTCTTAACTTTGGAGCTCACTAGGTGATTAACAACAATTTAAGTGTACTAGGTAGCCCTGTCTTAAAACTGTGTTTTGTTGTTGTTTTACTTTCATGATTTTATAGGGATTAAACTGAATTATTTTTATTTGCAAAGGAGTATTTTGAAGCTATCACAGTAACATTTGCTGAGTGAATAGTATGTACAAACCACACCAAGGAAAAAAGAGAGGAGCGGAAAAGGTTTCATTACCCTCAAAAGAATATAATATAATATGATGGTGGACACAGAAATAACAGAAAGGAATGAACAAAGGTGACGGAGAAGGGAATTGCTAAAATTACCTAGGGAAGTTGCCAATTTGGGAGTTGCAAGCTGAAACATCTGAGTTACAGTAGGACTAATAAATCCTGCCACAGCTATGCTGTGGATGTTAGAAAGTGTATCCTTGGTTAAGTAATGGAAGTACAAAATTCCACTAAAAAGGTCATCTTTATATTTCTTTCCATCAGTAAAGTTCAGTGTCTGACTGCTTCCAGAAACAGAAGAAGATGGATTTAATGTATAAATTATCTCTGCCAGGAAAAAATGGTCTATTCAGTGTTGGAGGAAAACTCAGTAGAGATGAGAAATATAAAACCTTAAGAAATGCCTACTTCTCACAAAGGCAGTTATTTATAATCGAATCCTAGAAGAGACAGTTGGATTAGACCTTGTTTATTTAAATCCTGGTGGCATTGTGGACCTCAGACATGAACTATGATTTCACTTGCAATCTCTCTAAATTTTAAGTCCTGTCACTCACTACCAATGAAAAATATATTTTCAGGATGGCATAATCTCTTTAGGTTGTAGGTAAGGAAGAATCCCTCAGGATAGATAATTTCCACATGAGGAACTACCAAAATGTACTTTTTACGTTTTAGAATCCACTCTAATGATTCTAAATCTAAACAGACTACAGTCTCATCCTATGCCTTTGGAGATTGTTTAAACAAGATTAATTGCATAGAAGTCATCTTGTCAAGCCAATAAATGTAAGTATAGAGAAGGAAATGAAACCAATAACTGTGAATTAAGGTACCTGTAAGTGGAAGCTTGCTAAGAAAACTTGATCAGAATGCTGCACATGATGTATGAACCTAGGCTTGCTACATTTTTTCGATGTAATTTTTACTGATGATTTCAAATGTTTATCATAGGGCTCTTTGGCATTCCGACATCATGGTATGTCTGCCAGTCTTGACATTCCCCAAAGCACTTCTTCTATTACACAGTAGGTTGTATTTCCTGAGGATTTTCCAAAGCCACGTTGAACTGGATGCTCTGTGCTCATACCTGACCCTTTCTGTTAATCTCTAGTAACAAACTACACTCCTCAAGGCAAATCCTTTCCTGAAAGCAAAATATGCAAACTGGGAGCCCAAAGTTCACATCTGGTATTCCTGGCCAGCAAGCCCAGATGGCAACAACCGGCTCAGCTGAGTCACAGCTAACTCTTTAGATACGACACCTGCCCACTAATTTTCTACTTTCACTATTGTGGGTTCAATTGTGTTCCCCAAAAGGATAAGTTCAAGTCCTAACTGCCAGTACATGTTAATGTGACCTCATCTGGAAAGAGAGTATTTGCAGATGTAAATGGTTAGGCAATGAAAGTACAAAAGGAGTACGGGATGAAGTCAGGCACACTGAATTAGGTAGGCCTTAAATACAACGATTGGTGTCCTTAAAAGGAGAGGGACATTCAAAGACATAGACACACACACAGGGAAGAAGGCCTTATGACAACAGAGGAGGGATGCAGCCAAAGAACACCAAGGTTTGCCAGCCACAGTGACAAGCTATGAACCAGCAAGAAGCAATTCTTCCATAGAGCCTTCAGTGGGAACATGGCCCTGCCGACACCTTGATTTCAGACATCCAGCCTTCAGAACTGAGAATAAATTTCTGTTGTTTTAAGCCTAGTTTGTGGTAACTTGTTATAGAAGCCCTAGGCAACTAATACACCCACCACGCTTCAGACATTTACTTTATTACCCCGACACCTGGAAATATGTGAATTTGTGAGCTATGACTTAAAGCAACAAAGACGGAACTTAGTCTTGTTTATTAAGATCTTATTGTTTCCTAACTACATAGGAACACTATTCCCATAATTATTTCTTTCCTGTCTACCTAGAACTTTTCATATTTTTCTCTCCACTATGTCCCGGGCAAGTTACATTCCTGTCTTCCAAAAAAAAAAAAAAGAATTTCATTTAACCTTCATCCTCTGGCTGTGATCCTGTTTCTTTCACTTGCAGACTTGAGAGTGAGGAGAAATCATTTTCAGTTCAACCAGTTGCTGAGCTGAGTCAAGGCTACATTGTAATTTTTGAAAAGCTCAGTTGGCATCTGGTTCATTCTTGTTTCTAGGACACAGACCTTCAAGGGGACCTGGTATGTCTTTCAAGGCTCCAACCCTTACTAAGTCCTACGCACCAACCTTTGACTTTTCAGCACATATTAGGGAAAAACTCTGTTCTGTTTTTCAGGGACTTAGGGATTATTTTTTCTTAGTCTCTCACACTAGGAACTCTTAGAATTTAAATAACCTCTTAAGAAAGAAATCATCCACGTGTTTCTCAAATTTCATTTTTTTTTTATCATCTCATCATCACAAGAGTAACTAAAGCTATTTTCTCTATCCTCAGCAGACTTCTCTGTCCCTCAAAATGTTCCTCCCTAGAAATAAAGCCTGAATTCTCAATCTCTTGTCTATACCTCAAATAAGCAGATACCTCCAAGGGAAAAGAAATTGCAAATTGTCAGCTCATTTCTGATGTCTCCCCTCACTGGTATATAATCTCCCTAATCCTTCTTGCTTTAACAATTCTCTTTTAACTTTAAATAGGTTACTTTGGTATTTTATCCAGTTTTTCTAGTTGTTATTGATGGTATTGTTCATCTAAAGAAAACTGCTCCAGCCCGCCTAGAACTTTCTCACTTCTATAATTTTACTTAGGAAGTTCTGTAGAAGACTCTCAGATTTTTATCTGTAGCTCTGAAGGCATTTTAAATATTTTGATAACTTCATTCCTTCATTAACTCATTCCTCAAATACTTATGTTGGGTCTATTGTGTACCCGGTACTATGTTAGACACTAAAAATATACTTAGATTTTCAGTACAATTTTCAAAATTCAGCTTATCTTCTTTTCCAATAAAACTTCTTAAATTCCCCATTTTTATCAATAGCAAAACTTTTCTCTTAAATATCACAACCTAATTTATCAAATTCAGCTCCCAATTCTTCTTCACAATACTAGTCACTGTGCCTCCATCCCAACAGTCACAAAGTACTATGAATTAATCTTTTATGTTACCTCTTAAATTAAATTTCTTTCTTTTGGATATTATTTTCTCTGCTTCTACCTTAGATCTAGCTCTTATTCCCTCTATTCTAGATGACTATCTACCTCTCATCAGTTTTTCTTCCTTCATTTTATATTCTAAGACAATATGAAAGTGACTATATCATTTTCTTGGTAACCACCATTTAGTGAATTGGATTTTAGAGAATGAAATCTAAACCCATTACTCTGGTTGGTATAAGATTCCACTACTTTGTAGCAAAGTTATTTTTTTCCAGCTTTATCACTCATCTCGTTCCTCTGTACCACTGTATCCCTAATGCCCTAAATGGACAGCTCCAGGTTTCCATATCTTGTCTTATACTTTCGTACCTTGGTCTCGCCATTGTCTCTATCAAAGTCCTCTTCGACTCCCGACATGCCGTATACTCATTAGCAAGGCAGATCAACGTTCTTTCTTTTTTAAACCTTCACTAATTTATACCCATTTTTCCATAATCATTTTTAAAATGTCTATCATATTTTATTTACATTTATTCAAACATTGTCTCTAATCTGGACCTTGAAGTAGTCCAGTATTTTCAATGAAACATATGCTTTTTCCCTTATTAGAAAATCAAAGACTTGGGCAAATAATTATTTATTCAGCTCCCACTATCAACCTGGTACTTTGCTCCTCCCATGCGATTCATAACAAAGTTAGCCCCTGCTCTTTAGGCAATAGCGTAGGTTAATTATAGTTTTATTTTTATACAAGTTTCATCTGAACTTCTTAGATCTAACTTGTTTCAACACAGGAAAGCTAAACAATGTCCTCAACCCTTTTCTAATGCAGTTTCTGCTAAAACCTCAGTCAATTATACTCTTTGTGAAAGTATCTGACACTCCTGCTAAATTTCTTACCCACTGACTACAACCACATCAAACACGGATAAGTCTCCTCCCATCTGTCCACAGACACTTGAAATGAGGCTCTTTCACCACCTGCATTATTTCTCCTATCTCGTTATTTTCTTTTATTCTCTAAGATATCCTTTCTTTAGGTCATTGTTTCTGTCCTGAATCCATTTCTCTGCCTACCTATTTGGTCACTATTTTGGTGTTTCTTGCAAGAGTCACACTAGGTCATTTATAATATGGCTATCTCTAAAACCTATAAATTATATAAAGAAAATTTTTCTACTACAAAAAGAGGTACAAACATTAAAATAGGCTGTAATAGAGGAAGAATAATATTCACACAACCAATTTTTAGCACAAATACCAGAGTTCAAAAACAGATTATCTTCAAATTTAATGCTCACTTAAAATAATAAGTTCATTAATTATTTTAAGTTGACTTAAAAAAATGAATACTTATCTTTTAGGGAATTATCACTGAATATTTCTCTGATTCTGTTAGTCCTTTGTAGATTTAATTTTTAGAAATATGCAATGAAAATTGGGAAAGTATGCAAATTAAGGCAAATTTAATCGATATATCTTTTCATATATGCACATATGAATTTAGTAAAATTTACTCAGTCTTTACTAAATGTGAGGCACTGTATCAGACAAGGTGAAAAGTGTACCAACTTTGTCTTTCAGCGGTTCACTCTCTACTTGAAGAAAAATTCATATAAATTACATATGTGCAAAGACAAGAGATGCAGATGATTTCAGAAACATGTAGAAGAAGCACCAAACAGCCTGTAGGGATACGAGAGGAGAGCACCAGAATAGGGTCTTAGAAAAGGAGATGCCATAACCCAAATAAAAACATATTTACTTATAATTATACAAATATATTTATTATAAGGAATTGGTACATATGATTTTGGAGGCTAAAAATCTACAGCTTGCAAGCTGCAGATCCAAGAAAGCCAAGGATGTAATTACAGTCTGAGTCCAGAGTCCTAAAAAGCAGGAAAGTTTGAGGGTATAAATTCCAGTCTGTATCCAAGTTCGAAGGCAAGAGAAGACTCATGTCTCAGTTTGAAGACAATCAGAGAGAGAAGAAATTCTGTCTTACTGATACTTTTTTTTTATTGAGGCCCTCACCAGATTGGATGAGGACCTCTTACACTGTGGGGGTCCACTGCTTTACTCAGTCTACTGAAACAAATCTTAATCTCATCCAGAAACACCTTCACCTACAAACACAGAATAACATTTAACAAAATATCTAAGCAACCCATGGCCAGTCAAATTGACACATAAAATTAACCATCATATCTAGCTTTTCCAAAGATCTCATTTCCAGCAATAATTTTATAGACTACTTAGAGATCAAGTCAATATAAACCACTATTTTCAGAGAACATAAAATGTGCTTGATTTTCACTATGTTAATAATTACTGTAATAATAAGAAGTTTACAACAGATAAACCTTTATTTCTTCTGCATTCATAATATACACATTGAAAATAAAAGTACAAAAAATAAGTAGCTATCACATAGAAACTTGCTTTATTCCACTTTCAAGAAAAAAAATGTTATCTAGTATAAAACAACTTTATAGGTGAATTTTTACCTATATATTGTTGTAACCTGTTATTTTTCTTCATATTCTAGAAGCTCATAAAGATTGGTTATTTTGATAAATCTCTGGTAGCAAGACCAAATACTGTTAAAATTTCAGCAACTACTTACAACTGTGATGGCTATTAATAAGTTTTATTTTACATTTATAGATAGTACCTAATATTCTTTATGATAATCAGAAATAAATATAAAATGCTTAGAAAAATATTTATTTTATCCAAAATTATGAATTTGTTCCTCAGAAACTTTATTTTCTCTGAGGGAGAACTTTTTATCAACAATCAATAGCAATTTATGATGTCATCTTTAGAAACTTCAATGAATATGCTATTGAGAGAAAATCTTCAGAGTAATAGTCACAAAGACAAACAATGATGAGTATCTACTATTTGTTAATTACTATGCTAGATGAAATGGGGAAAATTCATAAATATTAATATAAGATAGCTCTTTTCCTCAAGAATTATGTTTTAATTATAGACATAAGATCATAAACAAAAACTAACATAAGAGGATTTAGATAAAACTTATGCTTAACAAAACATAAAATGTAAAATATAGAGGGAACGATACATGGCCAAATGACAATCACTGCTAAGCAGCTGTTTGCTAGGAAGTTAGGGAAAGAGTAGATTTTGAAAGTTTGAGAAGGGAATTAGTTCTTGAAGAAATAAATAAGGAATGATTTAGTAATGATAGAATGAGGTCTACAAATTTAAGGTCCTGGGAAAGCTCAAGGTTTCTGTGAACTCTGGGGAACCAACACGGTTAGATGGAGGAGCAGATCTTTAGGAATGTTAGATATCAGAAATAAGTTTTTAAAAACCAGGCTGAGAATGTCATTAATGTTCCTGAAGATTTATCAGCAGTGCAGTTGCATCATCTCTGAAAGATTGTATCTCGTGGTGATTAAAACACATACCTGGTGAATTTGTAAGTGAGAAAGAAGATGGGTCTGCAAACTGTGGCTCATGGCAAAATCAAAGATTTATGCAAACCCAACCACACTTATTTATGTGTTGTCTTGGCTGCTTTTGTGCTACAATGGCAGAGTGGAGCAATTGCTACATATGGGCCACAAAACCTAAAATATTTATTTTCTAAACTTTTAAAGAAAAATATTCCACTCCTGGACTAAAAAGAGGAACATCAGTTTGGATGTGGATTGTTGAATAGATGGATGGTGAATAATGAACATAAACATATCATGTGATGATACAGCATGGTATTGCTTAAATGCATAGTTAATGGGGGGAAATTCTTACTCTGAGTCCAATTAAAGAGAGGTTTTTAGATAAGAAATTAATAGCATAAAATGCAGTTATGTATTTCTTAAGCATTGCCCGGCATAGTCCTGGGTCCTTGTGAAAAGTACATAAAAAATGAAATACACAGTTTTTTCCCTGGAGTAACTTCAACTAAGAAATGCATCTTGCTTTAATTAAAAAAAACAATATGTAATAAAATTCTAAATATTTGGTACCAATTGAACTTTTGAAAAAGTATCTTATTAGAACTTAGGTTATCAATGAAAACAAAAATAGGAAGTCAGGAAAACTAATTGCTTGAAAATGTTGTAGCCTCTGCTCCAACATGAATATCACATGCCATGCAAACTAAAATGCTTGCTTGGACCTATTAGTATAATGTGAACTGCTTTTAAGTACAGTAGCAAAGTCTGAATAATTTTTGAGAAAATTGCTCCAGGTGGGATATTTTATTTCTTAAGTTCATATCATCAACATTTCTCAGTCTTTTATGTGTCTGCAGGGAAACAAGGCTTCTAGATACAGCAGTTTGCAAGCCTAGATTGTTCAGTGCTTTATTTAATGCTTCTTTTAATAAGTCCAGTTTCTTCCCATTCTGGTTTTTGTGTAATCATTGTAAGTAATGGGTAAAATTATGAACTTTTCTCAGAATTCTGCATAAATTTTGAACTCTATTCTATTTTTTTAAAATGAATTTCTCTGCCTCTATTTTGAGGTTGTTATTAAAGAGGCATTTACAAATGCACTTTTAAAAATTATGCAAGGGAGTTCACAGAACTCTGTGAAAATTACCTCATAAATGATTATATAATTATGTTTAGCTTTAACGGTGTGTTATAACTTGTTTTGACTTACCATACAGTACGTTACTGAAATACTCATCTTAAAATGGCTTTCGACAAGGCAGACTGAGCAGTCGCATGTGTCATTGTGTTCATGTGCTTGCGCATTACATCAGCATTGGCAAAACCATTGAATAGGATGAGGGTAGTGAGAACTGGATGATAGATATTGATTAATCGATTGTTATTATTATCACTCAAATAATTAAGTTCTGTAATGGAGTGTCACCTTATACCATATCCCATGGATTTAAGAATCAGAAATAAAAAGGTGATGTGTCATTTAATGATGTGTGTTTTATGATTATAAAAGTAACACAAGTTCATTATATAAAATTGGGAAAATTTTAAAATTTGTGAAGAAATGTACTAGAATATGATCACCCATAACATTACTACTTATAAATAAACACTGTTGGTATTAAGATTAATTTCCTTATGCTATTTTCTTATTATAATATGTAAATTTAAAGCTAGATTCAGAAATATATACAAATAGAGATAAAACATTTTATTTTATAAAATTCAAATTATACTCTGCATCTAATTTTATCTTGAATTTTCATTTAACTTGTAACATCTTTGGTAATATAATTATTAATGACTCCATATTACTTTACAGTTTGGATATAATGTAATTTAGGATATTCTAATTTTTCCAAATATATAAACAAATTCTGAATTTTCTCTACCACCAAAATGAATGTGCTCACCTATATTTTCTTTTTTTATAATGGCTTTAGTAAGATATAATTCACAAAACAAAAAAAACTCACTCCTTTAAAACATAGTTCAATGATTATTAGTATAGTCACAGAGTTGTGCAATTATCAGTATCTGATTTCAGGACATTTTAATTACCTCCCCAAAAGTCTTGTATCAATTAGCCATCACTCCTCAGCCAACTCACCCCAGAACCTGGCAATACTAATCTGTTCTCTGTGTCTATGAATTTGAACTCATCAATAAGGCTCTTGTGTAATAACAAGGATGACATCTGAAAGAACTTCAAGCTTCAGACCTTATGGAAGGAGTCTTTAGAGAAACTGAAGACAAAAGAGGAGACAAAAAATTGAGGACACTAGAAAAAATTTTACCTTCTGATATCCAGCTATAACAAACTCTTAGTCAGATAAATATAACACTTTACATTAAAAGCCCATCCTCCTCAATTCCTTTTACCCAATACATTATGTCCAGCTTTGAACAAAAAATTGCAAGATATGTTAAGAAACAGAAAAAATTCATTTGGAAGAGAAAGCAAGCATCAGAACTCAACTTAGCTATGACTCAGCTATGACAACTCAGCTATGGAATTATCAGACCCTTTGGAATTTAAAAATAACTATGATTAATATGCCAACAACTCTAATAAAAAAATGGACAACATACAAAAATAAATAAAGTATGCAGAGAGATTAAAAACTCTAAGAGAGAATCAAATAAAAATGCTACATATTAAAAGCACTGCAAATAAATAGAAAAGCCTTTATTGAACTCATCAGTAAATAGGATGTAGCCAAGGAAAGAATCAGTGAGTTTGAAAATATGTCAATAGATACTTCTGAAACTGAAAAACAAAATAAAAATATAGGAAAACAGAATTTAAAAAAGGAACAGAACAGGGCTGGGCATGGTGGTTCACAGTTGTAATCCCAGCATTTTGGGAGATTGATTGAGGCCAAAAGTTCAAGACCACCCTGGGTAAAATTGTGAGACCCTGTCTCTGCAAAAAATAAAAAAAAAAATTAGCTGGGCACAATGGCACACACTTGTAGTCCGAGCTATTTGGGAGGCTAAGGCAGGAGGATCAGCTGGGCCCAGGAGTTCAAGGTTACAGTAAGCTATGATCATGCCACTACATGTCAGCCTGGGTGACAGAATGAGACCCTACCTATTAAAAAAAAAAAAAAAAAGTAGAATATCCAAGAACTTTAGGACAATTACAAAAGGTGTAAAATATACATAATGGGAATACACGGGGAAGACAGAGACTGCAGACAAGACCCAACTATGAGTTGTCTACAAGAAACCCACTTTAAATATAAATAATCAGGTAGACTAAAAGTAAAGTGATAAAGACATACCATTTAACACTAATCGAAACTGGAGTAGCTATAATATTTTACACAAAGGAGACTTCAGAGAGAGGGAAATTATCAGGAAGAGGACATGTCTCCAAGGACTGAAAGGAGAAACAGACACGTCCACTAATGTAGTTGGAGACTTCAACACACTCAATTATTAATTGACAGATACAGCAGAAATAAAATCAGTAAGGATATAGTTGAATGGAACAGCACAATTAATGAGTTGGATCTAGGTGACAATTATAGAATACTTCACCCAACACCAGTATAATAGTCATTCTTTTTAAGCTCACATGGAACATTCACTATTATATGAATAGTGTTCTGGGCAATGAAACACAACTTAATAAATTTAAAACAATAGAAATCATGCAATATATGCTCTCAGATCATAATGGAATTAAATTAGATATCAATAACAGAAATAAAATTTGAAAAATTCTGAACTACTTTGAGATTAACCAACACACTTCTAAAAACAATGAATGGTTAAAAGAAATCTCAGAAGTTTAAAATATTTTGCACTACATGAAAATACAACTTATTAAAATTTGTGAGCTGGAGTAAAAGCAGTACTTAGAGAGAAATTTATAGCACTGGATGTATATATTAGAAAAGAACATTTAAAAATGATGACATTAGTTTCCACCTTGGTAAACCAGAAGAAGAGCAAATTAAATCCAAAGTAAGCAGAAGAATGGTAATAAAAGTTCAAGCGGAATTCAATGAAAGTAAAGACAGGAAATCAAACAGAGATAATCAATAAACCAAGAGCTGGTTCTTTGAAAAGATAACTACAATTGATAAAGTTAGAATTTTATCAAGCTACCTAAGGGGAAAAAAAAGAGAAGACACAAATTACAAATATCAGAAATAGGCTTATTATTACTAACAACTTAGACAATAAAATGGAAATAAAGGAACTTATCAACAATTCTATGCCCACAAATTTGATAACACAGATGAAATGAACCACTTCCTTGAAAGACACAAACTATCAAAATTCATTTAAGGAGAAATAGACCATCTGAATAGGCCTATATCTATTAAGAAAAATAAATCAATAATAAACAAATTTCCAAAACAGAAAATGATAGATCCAGATAGATTTTCCAGTGAATTCTACCAAATAAGTATTTAACAAATCTTACTAATTCCCTACAAAATATTCCAGAAAATAGAAACAGAGAGAACAGTACGTAACTCAATCTATGAGGCCAAAATTACCTTAATACAAAAACCAGACAAAGACATCAAAGAAAAGGAAAACTACAGAGCAATATGATTTACAAATATGGATGCATAGCCTCAATAAAATAGCAAATTGAATCCAATGATGTATAAAATTAATTATTCATCATGACCAAGTGGGATATATTCCAGGTATTCAAGACTGATTCAACATTTGTAGTCAATTAATGCAATCCATGACATCAACATCCCAAGGAAGAAAAATCATATGACGATAACAATAGATGCATAAAAAACATTTGACAAAATCCAAATCTCATTCATGATTAAATAACTCCCAGTAAACTAGAAATAGAGGGCAACTTCCTCAACTTGATAAAGAATATGTACAGAGCGACATCAACAAGACAGCAGAACAGGAGGTTCCAGGCTTCTCTCCCCTGCCTCACAGAAATTTCAACTAGTAACAAATCAAAGAAAGAAACACCTTGGTGAAAATCCCAAAACTTTGAATAAGCTTAAGACACCCACGTGGACAACAAAACCAAATTAAAACAACTTTCGAAGGGTAAAAGGAGCAGTCTTACTTTGACTGTCACTATTGACCCTTCCCCAAGTTGGCACACGGCCACACATACAGCATCACCTTGGCCCAGTTTCTACAGTGGGAATAGACAACCAGACATGAACATCTATTTTCCCAAACATTTTGAGATGCTTCTCAGAAGACCTACTCTGGTCTGACCTTATAGGGAATACAGTGAGTAATAACAAAGCTAGACCACCTGGGGTGACATACTTAATAGAAACCCAGAGACAAAGCATTGCTCATAGAACCAATGTGTGGATTTGATGGTAGCTGTGTTACTGCCAGCAGAGGGACCCCGTCAAAGGTTCCAGTGGCATAGCCCACCTGCAAAGCTGAGCTGATCACTCTCAGAAGCACAGTGAAACATGTAATTTGCCTTGAATCCTTAGATGGCCAGCCTCCATGCCCACTCTCAGATCTCACCCCAGATCTCTGCCCAAGGAGGGAGACACTCACCACAGAATATTTCAGCAAAGTACAGGGGCTAGATTTGTACCATCTGAGCATTCAAACAGTGGCTCAGCTCAGCCTCAAAGCCTATCCCAGAAAGGGAGACTTTCTACTGACCACAGAAGTTGATCTCAACCATTCCAAGGGGCAACTTCACCTAACTTCAGAAACTAAATGGTAGCCCTGTCCAATTGCAGAACTCAAAAAGCAGTACTGCCCAGCCAGGAAATACACTTTGTGTTCCTCCCTGATCAGAAGCAATCATAACACCCAGCCAGCAAAGAGCGCAGCCAGTGGTCTCACCAGACAGGGGATCCCACATAGTGGCCCCATATGACCTTAGAGCAAAGGCAGCAGCCCAGCAAGCTAGAGAACCTGAAAGCAAGCCATGCTTGCCTGGTTTTACTTTTTTTTTTTTTTTTTTTACCAGCTGGTTCATTCAGAATCATAGACTAAACTTAAATAGTGAACGTCTATCATTGCCAAAGAAAACCTATAAAGGCAAGAAGAGATAGCCATCTCCTCAAAGCTGCAGACACCAACATAAGACACAAGAATTATGAAAAAGCAGGCTATATGGTATAGCCTGTTGCTCCTAGGTTCCAAACCTATACTGAATACTGTAGACAACTGGAACACAATGATAAATATTTGTGGATCTAAACGTACGGAAACACAGAAAAGGTAAAGTTAAAAATACAGCAGGAAAGATAAAAAATGGTACACCTGTTTGGGGCACTTCCATGAATGGAGCTTGCAGGACTGAAAGGTGCTCTACGTGAGTGAGTGAGTGAGTGGTGAGTGGATGTTAAGGCCTAGGGAATCACTGTATGCTAGTGTTGACTTTATAAACACTATACACTTTAGGCTATACTAAATTTATTTTTTAAATGCTTTCTTTGATAATAACTTAACCTTAGCTTACTGTAACTTTTTTACTTTATAAAATTTTTGGATTTACATTTTTAACTCTTTTGTAATAGCACTTAGCTTAAAACACAAATACATTTTACCGTTGTATGAATGTATTTTTAATACTCATATTTTATAAGTTTTTTCTATACTTAAAATTCTTTACTTTTATTTTTTATTTTTTAAACTTCCTTGTTAAAAATGAAGACACAAAGATACACACCAGTCTAGGCATAAACGGGGTCAGGATCATCAGTATTACTGTCTTCCACCTCTACACCTTGTCCCACTAGAAGGTGTTCAGGGCAATAATAGGAGTGGAGCTGTCATCTTCTGTGATAACTGTGCCTTCTTCTGGAATAACTCCTGAAGGACCCTCCAGAGACTGTTTCACAGTTAACTTTATTTTTTAATAAGTAGACATAGTACACTCTAATAGAACAATAAAAAGTGTAGCATAACACATACATACCAGTAACAAAGTTGTTTATCATCATCAAGTCTTATGTGCTATGTATAATTGTATCCACTATGCTTTTATATGACTTGCAACACAGTAGGTTTGTTTACACCAGCATCACCACAAACAGGGGAGTAATGCATCGTGCCACATCATTACAGTAGCTACACTGTCACTAAGCAATAGGAATTTTTCAGCTCCATTATAATTTTATGGGTCCACTGTTGTATATGTTGTCCATTGTTGACTGAAACATCCTTATATGACACATGATTGTATGTTATAGGCCCAATGGTACATTATATATGCATTATTTTATATAAGTGCTTCTAAAAATAAGAGAAGAAAGGAAATATGCATTTCTATCCAGAAATTCATTAATTCATCCCATGTGTTATCCTTTTAATAATCCATGCAAAGGCAGAAGCTACGATTATTTGTGTCACTTAAAGCTTACTGAGGCTTGATGTTTACCAATTCACTCCCTCTTATGATCATGTGTACTCAATAGGATAAAAGAATATTTGTTAGTAACCAGTAAAAAATTAGGTACCATATTTATTACATCTAATGAAAAATATCATTGCAATCATTCCAGGGTGTCTGGTATGAGTAAGGCACCTCATTGGGATATGAAATCCCAGAAGGTATAGATCCTTCCTTGCAGGATTTAAATCCTGATTGCAAATTTAGGGCAAATATTAAATAAAGATGAGTGATTCATGGTAGCATATACTAATATCAGTTGAGTGGTACCAGCAATAAGTGCCTTGAAAGTTCCACATATTCACTAAAGACTGGACAGATGGCTGTTTGGAAGAGGTTATATTCTCACCTGAACCTTGAAAGAAGACAAGTGAGGAAGAGAAATAAAGGGGTTTCTCTTTGGGGTAACAGCAAGGAGAGGCAACATGGAGGAGAAGACTAGTGACACCAAAATTATTTCTATTCAAAACTACTGAATATATTTTCTATGCCATTTTTTTCACCGTCTTCCTACCCCCTGCTGCAAGTGATGCATTTTTATGAATCCACCAATATTTTTAGCATGATGTAGCCAAACTGGAGAGGAGCAGTGCAATTCAACAAGATTTGTTCTTTCTGAGCATTGTCTTGTTTTTTTTCGAAAGCTTAGCACAGAGCCCAGATCATAGTAGACGTTTAGTAGAATTCCCTTTGAAAAAATGGAGGAAGCCAAGAGTTATTTGTAAGAAATCCTTTAATGAAAGTTACTATAAAGTTAAGTCCAAATTTTAATTATGCAGGGAAAATATCTGAGAATAAAAACACATTTCTTTAAAAAATAATTTCTAAGAGAATCGAACAATTATTCTATTATTGTAACAGAATATTTTGCTATAGGTTTTAGATTGGTTGGGTTAAAAAAAGAATTAAGAATTATGAATTAAGGAAAAACATTAAAAGATTACAGCAAAAATCATCAGTAGAAAAGTGATTACAGGTGTCTATCAGTTAACAAATAACATCATGCAAATAAGTAATTACTGAAACCTTATTTGAAAAGCTAAACGCATTGTTCTTTGACAAGCCAAATTCCCTTACACAGACCCGGCTCCCACCCTCTGTTTCCCCACTCGCCAACAAATTCACTAGAAGCTGGAGCCTCATTGTAACCAGAATCCCAATTTGCTCACCCTGGAATGTACTGAAGTAATTCAGGTCTTTCATCTTATTTAACTACTGAACTTGGGTTTATATAAATTCATAATTGTGATTCCACACTTCATGAAAAACATAAACAAAATTAGAAACTCTGGACAGCAAAGATAATAAATGTTTAAATGGTGCCCTAGAGATAAATCATATAGATACAGGATTTCAAACATCAGCCCAGTGTGTGGTTCCAAGTCCTTTGAAAAGAAATAGTTTCTTTGTGACAAGCTGATGTTAACATTTTAATTAATGGGAAGAAGTCAAATAAAAACTATTATTCTGTATTACATTTTTCTAAATTAAGCCATACTACTCTTGTGTTTAAATTATATTTCCCATTAATAAATTTACTTTAAGCTATATATATATTAATAACGTTCAAAATGTTGGTATTTACATCACTCACTAAAGTGTATTCTGAAAATTACACTTTCGCTAAAGCGCAGATTGCTGTAAGCTTTATGTTAAGTGAAATATTTAAATACCAATTCAAGGTCATGAAGTTGATTCTCATAATAGAAAGTCCTTTTGTTAATTTTTACTAATAAATTTAGTAGAGCAAATGCCATATAGTATTCTGGTTCTTTCCCTGACTATCACAGTGGCAAGAAGGAACTCTTGCTTGATGTATCTTTATTGTTTCTCTGCCACTGTTATGGCTACTAAAAGGCCAGCCAGAGCTTATGGCACCAAAAGGTCATTTTTGTTATTCCAAAGAGAGAAGTTTGACATGTGATATATTATGAAGAAAACAGAGACACTAACTGATGTACTGTAAATGCTGTCACCTATGTCTTCTATTTCTTTAAAAGAAAGAAGAGGGAAAATTCTTTTGTTCTTATCTAAAAATATTTTTAAAACATTCAAATTATGAAAGGAATACATTACATACCTTTTGGTCCACTTAACAAAATTTATAATTTGGGGAAATATAAATTCCTAATCTAAGTTACAGCATTTCAGCTCATTTGCATTCTCATTTAGTTTTTCTTATCCTTGATACATTTCTGCTTTTTATGATTATCAGACGATAGCTTGAGGAAAGAATCTTTGAAAAAGTACAGGTTTATTGCTAGAAGAAAGAGAGCCAGTTGTAATGTTCTTTTCTCACAGTGGTCTTCTCCATTTTAAGAAAAGGGACTTGCAGACATCTGAACTTGGATCTATGAATAGCCAATTTAGTGGCCATGGGAATGTTCTTTACAAACAGCAAAACAATAAGCCAATGAAGTGAGACCTGAAATATCACAGTAGTAGTGATCTACAAGTATATATCAGGAAAAATCCTGGACTTATTTCATTGAAGAATTAGTTGCATCGCTAATATCTCTAAAGATCAAACTTGGGGTAAGGATTTAATCCGGAGTCTCTGGATAGACTAGACCCTATAGAAAACTGTGAACATAGTGTAAAACTACAAAAATTTCTGAGTGGTTTCAGGTCCATAGCTTCTGTAGGATTCTCAGATGGAACTGTGACAAAACGTAAGTTAAAATATATTAGCAGCTGAGCTGTGTTATCGAGGCCAGAAATGCCACAACTGTCCAGTGTGCTCCCAAGGAATCTTTTTTCATTCATTCACAGGAAGGGAACCTCCTGGAGTAATAACAGTAACAGGATTTATGGCATGATTATTTCAAGACAGCCACTGTGCTAAGTGCTTCAATATTGCTTCATAAATTATCTGTAAACATCTCACATATTATCTTTAATTCTTATAACAACCCTGGACATTAACTATTACAATCACCCTATTTTAAATGAGGAAATTAAAGGTGTGTCCTTTACATTAATACTTAAATAAGAGCTCTAGAATCTTCTTTTCAAACACTTCTAGAAGATAAACATTTTTCTTTAAATGAAAATTACCATAGAATCACAAATACTAAATACATAAATAGTAATTTATTTGTATGCATTTATTTTTTCTTTTAATATATACTATGTACTGTAAAGGCAATCAATGAGAACCCAAAGGTTATTTTCAAAACAAAAATTTGTAAATAGAGATTGTAAATGAGACTTAGCATCCTATATCATCTTCAACATCCAAATTATTTCTGTTTTATTTTGGGTTGCATCATATAAAAACAATTCTGCATTATATAGAACAATTGCAAATGATAACAGTTTTTTAACAGTTCATCCTGCAATTTCATGATGCTCTTCAATTTAACTTATCTGGAAGACTAAAGAAGAAGTAGCAGAAAATTGTTCCAAGGTTGAATTACTAACATTATCTAACATCTGCTCTCAAACCTTAATTGTGAAATTTTCAAGTTGGAATTGGTTGATAAACAGTTCCTCCTCCATTTTAAATTATCATTCTTTGGAAAATAATTTTAAAGTGTCTCATTTATCCATTCTGTGTTCAACAATGTCAGTTTCTAAAATTAGCCAAATCATTCTATCTCTATTAAAGTTTCAAAACAGTAAATATATGTTACTTGCATTTCAAATCAAAACTTTAAAGCTCTGTTTTGATGGCTGACACTTCATCTGCAGTTTTAAGTAAGAAAAATGACATTGTGATAGTACATCACTAAGAGGAGTTTCTTTGGCTTTCTCCAAACATTAGCGAGATGTGCACGGGAGGGAAGCCATGTTGTATCTGAACCAATTTTTAGTTAACGAAATCTCTTTATTAGAAAACAGGAGCATTTCTTGTCTCATTTTAAATGTATGTACTAACACCTTGCCATAATATATTCCATAAACTCTGCCATAAAGACAATGGAAGTTCTAAAACTCACTGTCATATCACTCCAAATAGCTCTGAAACTCTGCATTTGAAAGATCAGAGCTTAATGAAATATATAATTAATATGCCATAATTAATATGGCATATAACACTGTTAGGAGAGATGACACATCTTGAAACTACTATGTTTAACTGTGCTCCATACAGTGGTATGAAATCTGAACAAATTTTCCTCCAACGGCTTTTAGAAAAACCACTACTCCTACATTCTTTGCCACTGTTCTCATTCACTATGACCGTCACTAGACCTTGGCCAACTTATTTAGTGATGCAATAAAACTTTACATATTGTTTTTATATTATATATTTTTGGAGTAATAGACCTTTTCTGCATTGACCTGTGTAATTCAGAGTACAAAAAAAGATGAGAACATCTGCAATACCCTTTCCTTTGCCTAGTTGAATTGTTAAGTCTTCAATTTATTAACCTCTTGGATGTGCACTCTCGGACTATCTCTAGATCTAGAGATGTATCTACAGATGAGACAATAGTAATAATTGTAGTTTCCTCACTTCCTGTCCACTTCACATACTTGTTGCAATGTCTGCAAAGGAAGGCCTAATAAGGATTTTTCCTAATAGTGTGTGATTCTTTCTCACATCTGATGCATTTGGTTCTTTTGAAAAATTCCGTAAGTGCATTTCAATTGACATATCTAAACTTTGTTGCATACACTTTTTGCAACACTCTGTTGTTTAATTTATGATGAAATAAATTGAGAATCTCATTTTTATGCTTGTTTATTTGTAGTTCAAAATATTTGGCAGAAGACATAGAACAATTTTCTAAAATTTTATTATTTAAGACTTATTGAGAACCTGAGTAATTTTTACCCTCAGAAAATGAGCACAAATGACAAATGGCTTTTGTTTCTTCACCTCATTTTGTGTGAGTTTTCAGAATATTGCTTTCATTGGATATATGCTTATCAGTTTGGATAATAGCTACATAATTAATGAGTATAAATATAATTTCACTAGTCACTTCATTTTGATCCTGAACAGTTTCAGCAATTCCATTTTAAATTTATTCTTTCCAATTTTCCCTTGTTAAACCTACAGTTTCAAGGAATACTGTTCCACTCTTCCTTGAACCCACATAAAATTTACGAATTCAAAAGTGAGCACAGGGTCGGGTGCAGTGGCTCACGCCTGTAATCCTAGCACTCTGGGAGGCCAAGGCGGGCGGATTGTTTGAGCTCAGGAGTTCGAGACCAGCCTGAGCAAGAGCGAGATCCCATCTCTACCAAAAATAGAAAGAAATTAATTGGACAGCTAAAAATATATAGAAAAAATTAGCCAGGCATGGTGGCGCATGCCTGTAGTCCCAGCTACTCCAGAGGCTGAGGCAGTAGGATTGCTTGAGCCCAGGAGTCTGAGGTTGCTGTGAGCTAGGCTGACACCACGGCACTCACTCTAGCCAGGGCAACAAAGTGAGACTCTGTCTCAAAAAAAAAAAAAAAAAAA
>CAUYSK010028325.1:0-17999 GCA_963575035.1 Avahi laniger | reverse complement strand
CCTCTAAATAGCTCAGTAGTACCCCACGGGGTGTGTGTGTGTGTTTGTCTGTGTATCACATTTTCTACATTTATATTATCAAATGTTGTGCAGATATTATATATATGTGGTATACATCACATTTTCTTTCTCTACCTATGAACTGAGGGGCACTTACGTTGATTCCACATCTTTACAATTGTGAATTGTGTTGCTATAAACATTTGAGTGCAGGTGTCTTTGGAATAAAATGACTTCTTTTCCTTTGGGTAGATACTCACTATTGGGATTGCTGGATCAAATGATAAGTCTACATTTATTTCTTTGCGGAATCTCCATACTGTTTCCTAGAGGTTGTACTTATTTGTAGTCCCACGAACAGTGAAGAAATCTCCCTTTCTCTTTGCATCCATGCCAGCAACTACGCTTTTTGACTTTTTAACAATGGCCATTCTGACAGTAGTAAGGTGGTATCTCATTGTGATTTTTTTTTTTTTTTTTTTGAGACAGAGTCTCACTCTTTTGCCCGGGCTAGAGTGAGTGCCGTGGCGTCAGTCTAGCTCACAGCAATCTCACACTCCTGGGCTAAAGCGATCCTTCTGCCTCAGCCTCCCGAGTAGCTGGGACTACAGGCATCTGCCACCATGCCCGGCTAATTTTTTCTATATATTTTTAGCTGTCCAATTAATTTCTTTCTATTTTTGGTAGAGACGGGGTCTCGCTCTTGCTCACACTGGTCTCGAACTCCTGAGCTCAAATAATCCACCCACCTCGGCCTCCCAGAGAGCTAGGATTACAGGCGTGAGCCACCTCGCCCGGCCTCTCATTGTGATTTTAATTTGCATTTCCCTGATGATTAGTGATGCTGAGCAATTTTTCATATATATGTTGGCCATTTGTCTATTGCCATTTGAAAAGTTTCTATTCATGTCTTTTGCCCACTCTTTCAGGGCGTTATTTGTTTTTTTCTTGCTGATTTGTTTGAGTTCTTTGTGGACTCTGGATATTAGTCCTTTATTGGATGTATAGTTTTCGAATATGTTCTCCCATTATGTAGGTTGTCTATTAATGCTGTTGATTATTTCCTTTGCTGTGCAGAAGCTTTTTTAATTTAATTAAGTCTCATTCATTTATTTTTGTTGTTGCCGTATTTGCATTTGGCGTTGTAGTCGTATATTCTTTTGCTAGGCTGATGCATGGAGGAGTTTTTCCTACATTTTCTTCTAGAATTTTTATGGTTTCATGCTTTAAATTTAAGTCTTTTATCTATTTTCAATTAATTTTTGTATTAATATGAGAGATAGGAGTCCTGTTTCATTTTTCTGCATCTGCCTGTCCAGTCTTTTTGGCACCATTTATTGAATAGGGCTTCCTTTCCCCAGTGTATGTTCTTGTCTTCTTTGTCAAAGATCAGTTGGTTATAGGTAGATGGCTTTATTTCTGGTTTTTCTATTCTGTTCCATTGGTCTATGTCTCTTTTTCCAGTACCATGCTGTTTTGGTTACTATAGCCTTGTAGAATAATTTCAAGTCAGATAATATTATACCTCTGGATTTGTTCTTTTTCTTTACTTTAGATCGCTTTGGCTATTTGAGCTCTTTTTTGGTTCCAATGAAGTTTAGGATTTTTTTTAGGCTTATTTTTCCTAGATCTGTGAAATATGACATTGGTATTTTGATGAGGATTGCACTGAATCTGTAAATCACTTTGCTCATTATGGATGTTTACTCTACCAATTCATGAGCATGTGCTTTTTTTCCATTTTTTTTTTTTGTGTGTGTATGTCATCTGTGATTTCCTTTGTAGTTCTCCTTATACAGATTTTTCACCTCCAAGGTTAAGTATATTCCAAGTATTTTATTTTCTTTCCTGCTATTGTAAATGGTATTGAGTGCTTGATTTTACTCTTGGCTTGACTACTATTAGTATATAGAAATGTTACTGATTTTTGTACATTCATTCTGTAACCTGAGACTTTGCTGAATTTATTTGTCAACTGTAAGTGTCTTTTGGTGGAGTCTATAGGGTTTTCTTTATGTAAGATCATATTATCAGCAAACAGGGATATTTTGAATTCCTCTTTCCCAATTGGATACCCTTTATTTACATTGAATAGAAGTGGTAACAGGGGATATTCTTGTCTTGTTCCAGTTCTTAGAGGGAATTCTTTCAACTTTTCCCCATTCAGTATGATGTTGGCTATGGGTTTGTCATATATGGCTTTTATAATTTTAAGGTATATACCTACTATGCCTGGTTTGTTGTAGGTTTTCATATCATGAAAGAGTGCTGGATTTTATCAAATGCTTTTTCTGCATCTATTGAAATGATCATGTGGTCTTTGTTTTTGTTTCTGTTTATGTGGTGAATCATGTTTGTTTATTTGCATATGTTAAACCATCCTTGTATGCCTGGGATGAAACCCACTTGATCATGGTGAATTATCTTTTTAATGTGCTGCTGAATTCAGTTTGCTCGTATTTGGTTGAGGACTTTTGCATCTATGCTCATAAGATATACTGGTCTGTAGATTTCTTTTATGTGTGTGTCCTTCCCTGGCTTTGGTATCAAGATAATATTGGCTTCATAGAATAAGTTAGGGAGGATTTCCTCCTTCTCGATGTTACAGAATAATTTCCATAGGATAGATACCAGTTCTTCTTTGTAGGACTGGTATAATTCAGCTGTGATTACATCTGCACTAGGGCTTTTTTCTTCTTGTTTTTGGGAGATTTTTTATTATTGCTTCAATCATACTGCTCATTATTGGTCTGTTCAGGATTTCTATTTCTTTCTCATTTAGGCTTGGGAGGTTGTATATTTCCAGGAATTTATCCATTTCCTCTATGTTTTCTAGTTTGTATGTGTAGAGGTTTTCATAGTATTCACAGATGATATTTTGTATTTCTATGGAATCAGTTGTAATTTCTCCATTTTCATTTGTGATTGAGCTTATTTAAGTCCTTTCTGTTCTATTATTGATTAATCTAGCTAGTGGTCTATCAATTTTCTTTATCTTTTCAAAGAGCCAACTTTTTGTTTTGTCAATCCTTTGTGTGTTTTTTTGGCTTCCATTTTGTTTAGTTCTACTCTGAGCTTTGTTGTTTCTTTTCTTTTGCTGGCTTTGGATTTGGTTTGCTTTTCTTTTTTTCATTCCTTGAGATGTGACATTAGCTTGTTAATTTGTGATCTTTCTGTCTTTTTGATAGGCATTTAAGGCTATGAAGTTTCCTCTTAGAACTGCTCTTACTGTATCTCATAAATTTTGATAGCTTGTTTCTCCTTTGTTGTTCAGTTCAAGGGATCTCGATTTCCATTTTAATTTCATCATTAACCCAAGGATTGTTCCACAACAAGTTGTTTAATTTCCATGACTTTGTGTTGACTTGGGTGTTTCTATTGAAATTGATATCTAATTTTATTCCACTGTAATCTGAGATGGTATATGGCATGATTTCAAATTTTTTTTTTTTTTGAATTTTCAGAGACTTGTTTTGTGGCCTAAGAGATGATCAGTCTTGGAAAATGTCCAATGTGCTGATGAGAAGAATGTATAGTCAGTAGTTTTGGGGTAGAATGTTCCATAAATGAATGTTAGGTCCATTTGTTCTAGAGTCCCATTTATATCCAGTGCTTCTTTATTGATTTTATGTTTCAATTATCCATAAGTTCTGTCAGCAAGGTGTTGAATTCCCTGGCTTTTATGATGTTACTGTTTATTTCTTTGCTTAGATCTAGCAGAATTTGCTTTATGAGTCTGGGAGCTCCTGTGTTAGCTGCATATATATTTAAGATTGTTATGTCTTGTTGTATTGCTCCCTTTACCATTATGTAATGACCATCTTTGTATTTTTTTTTTTTTTTTTACTATTGTTGACTTTGGCCAGGCTGATGACTGTGTGTCTTGGAGATGTCCTATTCACTATGAATCTTCCCAGTGTTTGATGACCATCTTGTATCTGGATATCTAAATCTCTGGTGATACCAGGGAAGTTTTCTTCAATAATTCCCTCAAATAGGTTTTCCATACTTTTTGCTTTTTCTTCTTCTTCTCAGGGATACCCTTAGTTTTTATATTGGCCTGCTTTGCATAGTCCCATACTTCATTCTTCGTTATGCTTTTTTCTACATCTTTGACTGACCTGGTTAATTTGAAAGCTTTGTCTTTAAGCTCTGAGATTCTTTCTTTTACTTGGTCTGGCCTGTTGTTGAAGCTTTTTACTATATTGTGAAATTCCATAAATGCCTCTTTCAGTTCTATCTTTTCTTATGTTGTCTATCTCTTTGGTGAATTTACATTTTTTTCATTCATCTCCTGAATTGGTCTTCTTTGTGTTGGTTTTCAACTTTCTTTTCATTCCCATTCATCTTATTTGCCATCCATATTCTGAATTCCATCTCTGACATTTTGACTGTTTCCTTTAGATTGGAGTCCCTTGCTGGAGACCTATTATGATCCTTTGTGTCAAAACAGCTTGTTTTTTCATGTTGCCAAGTTCTTATTCCAGTTTCTTCATGTATAAAATTTCTTCTCTCAGCTCAAAAGAAGTAAGCTTGCAGTGCCCCTGTTCTCCTCTGCTGGGAACTCTCTTACTTAGTGCAAAGAAGGAATACTTATGTCCTGCTCTGGATGATTGTCCTTGCATGAGACGGGTGGATGCACTGTGAGTGTTTAACACTGCTGCTTTCCCATGTCTTCTGCCTCACTGTTTTCCTGTGGTTGTCACTAGCAGTCCCCATGTTTCACAGTGAGTGAATGCCCCACCTCGTTGTGTCCACGGTGAAGATTGTCAGCCTGAGTCACCCTGAGAGCAGCTCCATTCACATATGCAGGCAGTGGCGCTTGTCAGCCTGCATTTGCTTGAGTGCAGCCCTGCCCAAGCCTGCGGGCAGCAGTGATTGTCTGCCCACACTGGTTTGGGAGCTGCACAGTGGTAGCATTTGTTGGCTGTGTACCAGCTTGAGCGCAGCTACACTGATGCCCACAGTCAGTGATAACTGTCAGCTCACGTAGCTTGAGAGCTGTCCAGGTAAGATGTGCTGGCAGTGGCGTTTGTCAGCCCTCACAGCGTTAGTGTAGCCCCACCCACTCCCATGGGTAGTGGCAAATGATACCCTGCACGTCCTTGAGGGCTGCCCTACTCAGATCTGCAGATGACAGTGTTTGTTGGCTGGGCACTGGCTTGAGTGCAACTTCCCCTGTGAACACAGGCAGGGGTGTTTGTCAACCAGCACCAGCTTGAGAGCTGCCCCATTGAGCAGTGGACAGTGGTGTTTGTCGACTGGGCTCTGGCTTAAGTGCAGCCCCAGCCATCTTGAAAGGCCCTGGCGATTGTTGCTTTGCCCAGGTCCCTCAGCAGCAGTGGGAGTGCTTGGCTCTTGCCCACAGGAGTCATGACAGTGCCCTATCTGCTCCCCCGACAGCCACCGCCACCGACTGGCATGGACAATGGGGAAGCTGCAGCAATGGATCTGACTCCTGGGTAGAGGCAGTGCTCTGGATCTAGGATTTTAAAATGGTGCCAGCCGTAACGCCTATGTTTAATTGAGCCAGTGGGTCCATTGTGCCCTCTCTCTGGAGCAGTGCCACTGCACAGTCTCCAGAGAGCTCTGTATGTCGGTCCTGCATCTTTCTGCAGTGGAGGGTCCCTCCCACAGCTCGGATAGTAATGATCATAGGGGGAGTATGGAGCCCTGGATTCTCCCCTTTGTGCCTTCCCGACATGTACTCTTCCCTGTGCCCCCAAAGCAGGTCATCTTTCTTTCTTCTCCTTTACTTTGGGTGCCTCCTGTCACCTCTCTTTTGATTCACAGTGGTTGCTCTCTCTTAGAAGATCTATCTGAAGGTGGATGATCACTCACCACCTTCAATCCTCTCCTGAGAGTGGTGTGTGCAGGCTGCTTCTAGTCCGCCATCTTGACCTCTCCCCTCCTAATCCGTATTATCATATCCACTGTTGTTTTCATTAAAAACCTCAGGTTTTTCATTTGTAAAATGGACATAATAATTGCATGGACCTCATATAGTCTTTTTATGTGGATTAAATTTCAAAATCTTGGTAAGGTGCTAATTAATATAGTGCTGACACATAATAAGCCTTTAATAAATAGTAACTATTGGTTATCTGTTATTTTGATGTCAGGTGATACCAATATGCCCTCATTATAATAGAAATATTGCTATAAATTTATCACTACTGAGTGAAGCATTTTAGAGATATAAGAAGTTTAACAAAAGCTTTATTCTGAAGCTGCCTTTGTGATGTGAGTCAGTGTAATTTTTAATTAACACTATAAAATAATTTCTTGATAGTTTGACTAATTTTAAAAATTTATCTTTTATGGTTTTCTGTGCTATTTTTTGCAAATATGTGTAGAATTATCTGCCAAAATGTTTTTGTTTTAATTTATTTTTTAAAAATGTGGAGTCCTCTCTTCTGTTACACAAGCAGTTGCATTTTATGCCAACTATGCATTCAATTTATATATATGCTACACTATTCTATGGGGGAAATATAGCCCTCCATCTAAAAGTCTAACATAAATTTGACGTACTTTCATGAAATGTGAAATGTTTGAGGCTTCCAAACCTAAATTATTTTCTAAATGTTCATTTATATTAAAAGCCTCAGTAGGCATATATACTCCAATGTTAATATCCTGGGGGATTACTTACAGTGGTCATTTGGACATAGCCAGAAAGGAAACCATGAAAAATGTATCAGAGTTAGAATGGGGCTTGATAAATCATCTTGGCAAAAACAGTCCTAAACTATTGCAGGCAGATATGTACCACTGTTATTACTTTGAAAGATATTTAAGGAAGGAAGATTATATGACCAATTGATATCTTACTTTATTATTTAATAATCGTATCCATAAGAAAATCTTTTCTTATAGGTGTTAACTAACCCTTCCTTCCCCCTTGGTTTTTTATTACATCTTTGGTAAAAACAGCTCACCTATTAATAACTTTTTACATTTATTTTTCAGTTTTCTCCTAATCTTTCATTTTGTAACCTAAATTATTCTTAAAGATTCAAATTAACCATTTTGTTGCATTTTTCAAAAAGCAATCAAATGTTTTATGTATATTATTCTGAGTTCATAACTGAGATTATAACTGCCCTTTTTTCTTTCTTTCCCTCTTTCCTCCATTTCTCTCTCTCTCTCTCCCTCTCTCTAGCTTTCTTTCTACCATTCGTTCTGTCATTCAATGAATACTTTTCTAAAACCTACCTACATCAGCCAATATACAAGATGTTTGGAATGTAATGGGGAATAAGACACTTGTCGTCCATTTTTATATGCCATTCAGAGACAAATAATGTGCAACAGTCACCTATCTTTGTTTGCCAATGTCAAAGACCAGGCCATCACAAAATCATGATCATACAAATGAAAAAAAAAGTGATGGGTCCATCTAGGTTCTCATTAGTGTAGCAACATTGAACTTCAAAGTTCTGTCTTTTGTTCAATATCACTTCACTATGAGCTGAATAAGAGCCACAGAGGAAATCAGTTCAGGAATGCAGGAGGAGAACTCCACAGGCAATTTCAAAAAGGGGTTAAGAATCAGCAAAAAAAAGAAAAGTAAGTGTCTTGCCAAAGGAAAAGTAGTCATTCTAAAACGATTGCATTCCAGGACGTAGGGGAAAATGTGCAATGCCTTTGAGAATGGGTGGAGAGTGATAAGAAATCAGGAAACTGATGGTTATATTTAGGGAATTGAGCTAACAATGGAAATATTTGACATTATTGGTACTAATGTTTCTTTAAATTTCTGCATAGTTTTCCTCTCTATAAACAGTGTCTCAAGCGGACATTCCCAAATGGCATAGAATATTGGGAAAGTGATAGAGGGGAATTATGGGAAGTAGGCCACCACGAAAAGACAAGGCCGTGGTCTTTTAACTCTCCACCAAACTATGCAGAAACATATAAAGAAACTTTGGCACCAATAATAAATATTCCCACTATCAGCTTCTACAGCCTCTACCACCACCATCACCAACAACAACTCAAAGCTTCTGATAGGAAAACACTAGTAAAGGTCGTCAGAATTATACCAAACACTAATGCTAAATAACAACAGCAGCATTAATCCTAGCCACATTTACTGAGCATTTGCTATGTGTCAGACACTATAGCAGAGACTTTAATGTACATTATTTCATTGAATCATCCCAACAAACCCATGTAGTAGATAACTATTAATATCCTCATCTCACAGTTGAAGAAATAAAGGCATGGGAAAATCATGTAACTATCATTAGGTTCCACAGTGTGTAAGTGGTGGAGTTATTCAAATACAGCTCTATCTGCATAGGACACAATCATCCCCATGAACCTGTTATTCCTCTCTAAAATCCTTGACCTTTTGCCTCCCTCCAGAACCCTCAATTTCAAGCTGTTCATCAGTTGGAATTTGTTATTTTATCCAAGTCTAATACATACACAGCTGGCAACTGAAGACAGGAAAAGAGACTTAATAATGAAAGGCTTCAGAGTAATGCTTACTTATAATATAGAGACCATTCAAGATTAAAATTCAGATTTTCAAAGAATGGTGATTCATTTTGCAGCTGCAACTGCTAACCATTAACTGATTAACTCTTCTCACTATTGACTGTTTACCCTATTTTAAGGTTGGAGAAATATCCAGTTAATCTCACAGTTATCAATAGCAGAGACATTAGATTTACGTATAATCATAGCTGAAAATCATGCTTGTGGGTCTAATAAGTGGTTACATTCTTTTATCAGTGGATTTAGTTTCCTAGTGGCCAATAATTTTGAACTCTCAATGTGTGCTGCAATTGAAATTAAATATTCATTATGATCTTTTGAAGTTTACATTGGAAAGTACTTCAAAAACTATTAGTACATCAAATTATAATGTATTGCTTCTCTTTTTAAAAATCTGATGGTGGTAATCCTTTGTGAATTTTGCTCTTTACAATTCTTTCATCAGTGCAGATGTTAGCAACTCACATGGGACATCTAAAAAATGCCTTCTCATAAAAGCTGTGGAAGAAAGTGAGCCATAAATCATGCACTTAAATATGGGGAATGTGTCTTACTATGGCTAGTACAGTTGCCCAAGAATACATGATTGTAAAAGGAAAGATTTAATACTTCTATTAGCATTAACCTATCATAGCATTTTCTTATCAATTTGTTTACAGCTGATTGGACCCCCTCTTTTAAGGATGTCATTTGGGCTTACTGCTTTGTAGTTTTCAATAGATTTTTTTTTAATTTCCAGGAAAAATATTCAAAGAAAATTATTATACTCGTGTGTGTGTGAGAGTCTCTCTCTGTTTGTGTATGCGTGTCTGTGTGTGTGTGAGTGTGTCTGTCTTTGGGGCAGGTGGGCCCTCAAACTGTTCATTCACATTTAATTACATTTCATATTTCATCTCATAGCTCTTGGATTTGATTGATGGTTAACAGTAAACATGTATAATTATTCTTTCATGCAACTTGGCCATTGACAGTGATTTTCATAGCAGTAATTTAACTGCTGAGGCTGCAAGTCAAGATTCATCAGTTTTATTAGGATGCTGAACCTTAAAAGCTTATGGTTGATGATGTTATTAACTCTCTGCATTTCCTCTGTAGTAAAGGGAAAACTAGAAGTGCAGCACTTTTTAATATAGTCCACGTGTGGGTGGCTATAAAATACGGGACAAAAACTCTGTCAGAGCTCAGTAAGTGACTAACCCAGCTATTTTAGCTCTTCCACTTCAATCATCAAGTATTTTAGTTGCTTCAGAATACTTTAGTCTTTCACTTTGCAAAAATGAATTTATAGACTTGATTTATTTGTTGATTTATTTGGTTTTGGTTTTTAAAAATATCTTTTTTCAGTTTCTAGGCATGTTTGTTTCATTCAATTTCATTCACCTTCTTATTATGAAGGTGTTTAAAATTACAGAAAAGTTGAAAAAACTTGGAATAAAATTATACCAATAGTGACCTAGCTGAGAAAGAAATGAAGAGGACCAATCCCATTTACAATAGTTACATAAATAATAAATAAATAAAGCCACTTAGGAATAAGTTTAACCAAGGAGGTGAAGGATCCCTACAAGCAAAACTACAAATCACTGATAAAAGAAATTATAAATGACAGAAACAAATGGAAAAACATCCCATGCTCATGGGTTAGAAGAATTAATATTGTTAAAATGACCATACTGCCCAAAGCGGTCTACAGATTCAATGCAATCTATCAAAATACCAACATCAGTTTTCACAGAATTAGAAAAAAATCCTAAAATTTATATGGAATTTAAAAAGAGCGTGAATAGCCAAAGCAATCTTAAGCAAAACAATAAAGCTGGAGGCATCACATTAACTGACTTCAAATTATATTACAAGGCTATAGTAACCAAAACAGTATGTTACCTGCATAAAAATAGATATGTAAATGGAAGAGAATAGAGAACCCAGAAGTAAAGCCACATATTTACAGCCAACTAATCTTTGACAAAGCTGACAAGAATATACACTTTGGAAAGGACATCCTTTCTAATAAATGATGCTGGGAAAATTGGATTGCCATATGCAGAAGAATTAAACTGGACTCCTATCTCTAACCATATGCAAAAATCAATGCAAGATGTATTAAAGACTTAAACATGAGACCTGAAACTATAAAAATACTAGAAGAAAACCTAGGGAAAACTCTTCTGGACATTGGTATAGGCAAAGAATTTATAGCTAAGACCTCAAAAAGTGCAGGCAACAAAAACAAAAATAGACAAATAATTCTTAATTAAATTGAAAAGCTTTTGCACATCAAAACAAATAATCATCAGAGTGAAAAGACGCCTGCAGAGTGGGAGAAAATATTTGCAAACTATGCATCTGACAGGAGGCAGGATATATTTAATATTTGTATCTGGAACATACAGAGAACTCAGACAAATCAACAACAACAACAAAACACATAACCCCATTAAAAAGTGGGCAAAGGACATGAATAGACATCTTTTTAAAAGAAGATATGCAAATGGCCAACAAATATATGAAAAAATGCTCAACATCACTAATCATAAGAGAAATGCAAATTAAAACCACAATGAGATAATATCTTACACCAATCAGAATGACTATCATTAAAAAGACAAAAAATAACATGTTGGTGAGGATGTGGAACAAAGGTAACTCTTATACATATTGGTAGGGATGCATAATAAATTAACACAATCTCTGTGAAAAACAGTATGATAGTCTTCTCATTTTCAGAGAAATATCAACACTAAGTAGCATAATTTGCTTGCCTTAGTTTGTATCTGCAGTTTTAAAGAACTCCTTTTGTCTTGAATGAAATAAAATAAAGATATAAGAGCTGAAATGCAATTTAAAAATCCAGAGGTCAGAGGAACATTAACAACCCATCACATATTCCTCAAATAGTCCAGAACTAACTCCAGTTTAGCCCCAAATCATCATAGCGGAAAGTTTACTTCTAGTTTAGAAAATACAGATCCCTCAAATGCAGATGAGTTCATTTAGCTGGAACAAATTATATCTTTTGTCTTAATCCCAGTGCTCTAAATGAAGCGTGTGGCTCTCCTCAACATGTCAAATGGAATTAGTGTGGGAGATGATTTATCTGGTGAAATGATGAATCAATGACCTCCTGTCCAGACTACGTCAGGAGCTAACTTATAGCTAAGTTATTTGAGAATAAGCTCTCAAATTTTGTGTCCTATTAGTCAGAAGTTCTATTTGATGCATCAACAGAAATGGCTACTTGGAAAACATTGTTAAAATTGTACACTAACTTTAAGCAGAGCTTCACTCTCATTAAATCTTTATAAGTTCCATTATAAAGGATATTTATTATCATGTATGTTTAAAATTCTTTCTCCATGTCTCAACTGCCCATAGGAGAATTTCTAAAAATCTGCATAGCTCATAAATATATGCAAAAGGTATTGCTTACCCTCTTTTATCTGTTTAACACGTGCCTTTAGACTGCAGTGTTCCTTCCTGCTTGTCTACCTATTTTGTATATGTACTTTTTGAGATTTTGGCTGGATGATAAGCTGGTCCCACTGCTGGGGCACAGGCATATGAAGACAGGTGTGCAGGGTCAGGGCAACCTGAAGTTGTTGCTGAGGTGGTAGGATGGGGAGAAGAGCTGAAAAGCTTCTTGAGAAATAGCTCAGGCTGTGTTCACTTCTGGGGTTCATGTCTATCTGGTTACTGGGGGGAAGGGGTCCAAAGAAATCTATTTACAGAGCAACTGAGAAACCTCTTATGAGAGGGTGAGCGGGGGGAGAATACATTCTGTGCCTCACCCCCCACACACAAAAAAGCCAGATCTCATAAAGCAGTCACGATAACAAATAATTTTTCCAAGAGCTTCTAACATATTAGCTATTACAAACATGGGTCTGAGTCCTAGAGGGAGAGAGAACTATAAGGAAATGCTGAGAGGCCATTTTCACCAAGTTTTGAAACTCACTAGAACCAAGATATTCTGCTTTAAAACCCTCCTAACAATGTTGAACAAATGCGAGGCTCTGCACTCCATGGAATCAAGACTGTCACTAGCAGAGAAATGCTGTGCCCACTTAAGAAACATAGAAAATACCGTGTCCAGCAGAGCAGTACAGAGTGCAGAAGTGCCCAGCTGCTACTACCATACTTTGCGGGAAACTGTAGAATCCTCCATGCATGTAACACTTTCACCTTTCAGCACTTCAGCACTCATCTCCTAAGACTACGGACATCCTCCTGCATAAGTATACTACCACCGTCAAACCTGAGAAAAATTATAATTCCATAATTTCATCTAATATTTTATCTGTAATCATATTTCCTCAGTTCTCTCAGAATGTCTTTCATAGCTGTTTTGTTCCTGAACCAAGATCCAATCAAAGTTTATGAATTTGTTTAGTGTATTTTTCCAGATATTTTTTAATTTATAATTTTGAAATAAGTTTAGACTTAGAAAAAGATGTACAAAGAATTCCTATATATCTTTCACCCAGTTTCCCCAAATATTAATATTTACTGTATTTGTTTTATCAATCTCTATCTATCTATATATACATATTATTATTTCTTTCTGAACTGAGGGTAATTTGCAGAAGTGATGCCTCATATCCTTATATATATCACGTATTTCCTTAAAACAAGGGCATTCTCTTACATTCCCATATATAGTACAGTGATCAAAATAGGGAAATTAACATAAATATAATATTATCATCTAATCTAGGGACCTTATTCAAATTTTGACAATTGTCTCAGTAATGCCCCTTATGATAACAGAAAAAAAGTATTTTTTTTTCCAGGATTCCATCCAAGATCACATGTTACATTTAGTTATCATGTTTCTTGGTTTTTTAAAAATCTGAAATAGTTCCTGGGTCTTTCTTTTTCTTTCATGACCTTTATATTTTTGAAAAGTTGAAGAGTACTGGACAATTCTAATCCAAAGTGATAATGTTTCCTCATAATTAGATTAGGGTTTTACTTTTTTTTTTTTTTGGCAGATGTGAAATTGTTTCCTTCTCAGTATGTTATATCAGGAGGCACATAGTGTTGATTTATCCCATCACTGATAATGTTAACTTGGTTATGTTAACTGATGATGATTACTTGGTTAAGGCGATGCTTGTCAGGTTTCTCCACTGTTAGGCTACCATTTTTCGCTTTGTAATTAATAAGTAATGTGTTACTTTGAGGTGCTTTGAGATTATATAAATACCCTGTTTCTCATCAAACTTTCACCCACTAGTTTTTAGCATCCAATAATGATTCTTGCCTGAAACACAGTCAGATAAATGTTATACTGTTGACCAGGACTTTCTGTGCTTTTTTCCTCTCCTAAATGACCTCATAAACACATTTTATAACTCTGCTTTACTTCAGGTTTCTTTCAGAAATACAGCTAGTTTGCTCAAAACATTTTTCTATGGTATATTCAGAGACCAGTTGTTGTTGTGTCTCTTCCTCCTCACACCTTCCCTTTGGACAGGTGCTTGTTCTCTCCCAGAAATTTTATTGGCTTAAGCCATCAGTTTGTTATGTAAGATTTTTCACATGACATTTCTGCTTTGTCCTAGTTTTTCTCCTGCCTGTTCCTGGTTCTAAATAAAAATCTTTTCTTTTTAATGCCCACATTCTCCAGTCCATCTATTTCTATTTCTTAAGTTTAGGCCTTCGACATCTCTCTTTGTAAAAGGCTTTCCCGATTTTTTGTTGTTGTTGTTTTAAATCCATGGCTTTTATTCACAAGATCTGCCATTTTCTTTGTTGCATCTCTCCTTTTTATATCTCTCCCCTTTTAGCTTTTGAAAATCACCTTCATCAAGCCATTATTTACTTTTATTTATTTATTTGATCAACCTACTCACCCAAATCAAGCCATTTTAAAGCTTTCACTGTGCATTTCTGTAATTTGAAGCCTGCTTCCCAATGGTCGCCATCTTTTTTCTTGAAACAGTAGAACATTAACACTTAGAATTAAAAAATTAGAATAAGCTAATTCTGCACTGTTCCTGTCTAGCCCCTCTGCTTCCAGGAAACTGACTTGTGTTGTTTATTTGTATTACTGTTTTTCTTTAAGTTGTCTTCCTCTCATATTTTCAACAATTTTAGTTTGTTTTCCAAAACAACTTTGAACTTATGTTTTAAAAATTAATGTACTCATTTTCCATTTACCTTAGACTCCATATCCTACTCCCACCTCTGTTGCTGCTAGCAATCAGGTTCATTTTTACTGGGATCCGTTACATAGTGTGTTTACTTTTCTCTTTCCTTTCATTTTAATTTTAATGTTTCCTAGGGTAGCAATACATTCAATTAGAGGTTCTCAAACTTTAGAGTGCCTATTCTTTCCTCCCTTTAGAATGCCCTGCTCTTTAACCATCTCCATAGCTATGTCTGTATTCCACAAAAGTTCCACATAGTCTCCCTCGTAAAAAATACTAGGGAGTTGTAGTTTTCAAACTTGAAACCTTCCCTGGGTGTACATCATACAAAGATGCTTTCCTAAGTTGCATCTACCATCTCTTGAGTTACATAGCATGTACTTGCCTATCCCAGCTTCAACCCTTCTCCTCCATGAAATCAAGTGTTCTTTACAAGGGATCCTGTATGTTGTTTGTTGCATGTGATGAAAAGATGGGGTACATGACCATGGATAGTTTCTGAAGTCTTTGAAATTGTGTGCACAATTTTGTGCATTTCTTTTGGGAGAGGATTAATAGTTTGATCAAATTCTCAAAAGCATCCTGCCTCACTTTCTAAAATTCTGGTTCAAGTTCATATTCTCCAGTCCAAAAGCCACCCAGGTTACTTTTCCTGCATTTCAGTGTCTGAAGAAGTAAAGCATCAGGCCACAGAGTCTTCCTTCTGTTCTGCCATTCCTGAAATGTGCACTGGGTTTAGTCTTTGCCAGGTTAATGACATTCTAAATAGTTCTCTTGGAAGTTTTGGATCCTTTTCTCATAATATAATCTCCCAAAGGAACCCAGTTTTACAATTTAAAAATCTTACCATTCCTTAATTCAAAGGGTTTTAATTACTCACTTGGATTCATATGGTCTTGTCCATAATCATTCTTGTCTATTGGGCAAGTGCTCTCCTCTTTTCATAGATAGATGATTTCAAATGGTTTTCCCTTGAAAGTGTTTTTCTGGGGTATGTCTCCCCTTCTAGAAGCTGCACAAATGTTCTCTCCCCTCTTCCTTCTGTCCCCTTTGCCTTCTGCAACCCATATGGAAGGCAAAATAGACAAGTTAAAAATGTTTGCCTTATTTCCCTTTTTGTCTTCTGCATCCCCCACCATGACTTTTTTAAGCTGCCTTCCTCTATCCTGCCCCAGTTTTTCAAATATGTTCTGTCTTTTCTTCTTCCAAAATTCCAACTTAAAGCCAACACCTGACACTCACCAAATCCTGAATCCAAAGAAAAAGTGCTGAGATACACATACCTGAATTCTCTCATTTCCACTGCTTTTGCCCTTAACATTGGATTCCTGGTCAGTTAGGCTTTGTCCTATATAGACCCAAACAAAGTTTCCATACCCTTCTCTTTCTTCCCCTATTCCTGCCTCTTCTCTTCTTTCTTTCTTCCTATACCCACTTCTACCCATACACTGTTCCTTCTCATTTCTATGTCTACATTCCCCCCTGTCTTATTCCCCTTTGGCAGCCCCTTTTGGTTTCCCTTCTTTTCATTATTCTCCACTCACTGAAATGGAGATTCTTTATTTTGACACAATCCCTAAGAACAGTGAGAGCAGATGTATTGTACACTCTATAATACAAAGATAATAACTGAACCTTGCAAAGTTTAACTTGTCTACCATAACATAACCACTTGCCATAAGAATTATAGACCTGAAGCCCTCTTGCCATACTCAATTTATCCAATTATCCCCCCTCTCTCAGAACTAAAGCTGAAGATAACAAATTCAGTCTATTGACTATTTTTCTCAAGTCATACCGACATCTGTATGTACCTTTCTCAGAAAGATAAATTTCACATTTTTGCAACAAGTAAAACATGCAGTGCTTAAAGTCCCTGTACAAAATCTTTGTCTAGAAGTTGTACCAGTTTATTATTTAACAGTGCTTCTTAAAAACAGAGTGGAATGCTTTAACATATCTAAAATTGGGTAATGGAAATAAGATTTGCTGTCATCACTAGGAATTATATCTGTTGTAGGAAAGATTATTATATAGAACATCTTTCTCCTTCAAGGCAGATGCTGAATTGGAGGCAAATCTGTATCTAACCTGCAAAAAGTTGAGGGAGCAGGTGTCCAGAACTTTTCAGACATAGTAAGTGTCAATATTTGAATGTTGTGTGTTATTCTCTTGAGTAGAGAATATAAGGACAGCAAAGAAATCCTTTGGCTGATGTCTTGGTGTCCTGAAATTTCTACTGAACTGTTTAATTTAAAAGAACCAGAACGTAAGTCTGGCCTAGAGAAAGGGTTCACCACTGATTTGGGTAGGCACCTATCAGAGTTGTCCCCAAATCACACAACCAGTGAAGCAGTGGGACCACAATTTGGTCAAGTTCTCCAGTCCCAGATTTAATGCTCTTCTGTTATATCTCCACCATCATTGGCAATGCTACCCTTTGAAAATAGTTCCTGGCCAGGCGCAGTGGCTCATGCCTATAATCTCAGCACTTTGGGAGGCTGAGGAGGGAGGATTGCTTCTGGCCAGGAGTTTGAGAACAGCCTGAGTAACATAGTGAGACCCTTTCTCTACAAAAATTAAAAAAAAAAAAAAAGTTAGCCAGGTGGAGTGGTGCACACATGTAGTCCCAGCTACTCCAGAGGCTGAGATGGTAGGATCCTTTGAGTCCAGGAGTTCGAGGCTGCAGTGAGCTATGGTCACATCACTGCACACTCTAGCCTGGGACAGAGCAAGACCTTGTCTCTAAAAAAATAAAAATAAATAAATAGAAAGAAAGAAAGAGAGGAAGGAAGGAAGGAAGGAAGGAAGGAAGGAAGGAAGGAAGGAAGAAAGGAAGGAGAGAAAAAGAGAAAAAAGAAAAAAAAAGAAAGGAGAAAGGAAAGGGGAAAGGAAAGGAGAGGACAGAGGAGGGGAGGGGAGGGGAGGGAAGGGAGGGAAGAGGAGGGAAATAGAGGAAAGGAAAGGAAAGGAAATAGTTTCTCTGCCTGGCTGTTTTTGTTTTTTTTTTTTTTTTTTTTTTTTTGAGACAGAGTCTCACTCTTTTGCCTGGGCTAGAGTGCCGTGGTGTCATCCTAGCTCACAGCAACCTCAAACTCCTGGGCTCAAGCAATCCTACTGCCTCAGCCTCCCGAGTAGCTGGGACTATAGGCATGCGCCACCATGCCCGGCTAATTTTTTTCTATATATTTTTAGTTATCCAATTAATTTCTTTCTATTTTTAGTAGAGACGGGGTCTCGCTCTTGCTCAGGCTGGTCTCGAACTCCTGAGCTCAAACAATCCGCCCGCCTCGGCCTCCCAGAGAGCTAGGATTACAGGCGTGAGCCACCGCGCCTGGC